>MU184478.1:31532-67144 GCA_016904865.1 Pissodes strobi
TACTTAAAGCTAGACACAAGAAGTATGTAATATACTTTTTAGCGAAATTTCACCTCGATTAACATGGCTACAGGTTAGCCTAAGCTCGACTCTTTAGATACATATGTATTTTTTCTAGAGTTAACTTGACTATTTAGCGCGCAGCGCTGTCGTTCTCGCGCCTACACACACACGATGCTGATGAGATTGTCTATCATTTTCAAATTAAATTTAAACAGAAGCTTGGTAGCCTATCGAGCTACACTTCGGCTCTAATTTATAACAGGTTCAGGTTCGAATCCTGCTGCTGCCGCCGCCCCACCAAGGTACTTTTATCATTTAAATTTAGATTTTATTCAGGTAGTCATAGTCGACGTCGTCGTCGGAGAAAGGGAATAGTGGTGAATGTCAAAAAGCCATTAAGCTAAAAAGTTTTTAATTATTATTTATTTATACCTAACAAAAACTATCCTTGAAAACTCACCCATAAAATATTCACCCCTAAAACTACCATTAGGAGCGACTAGGCTTTTTTGACATCGATTCCTAAATGGTGCCAAATCGGCCTTATTGCCTTATTTTGTCCTCGGACCCCGCTTCCTATACCACTACTCAAAAAAATTAAATAAATATGCATCTCGTATACGCGTTTGGTATCAATTTACATTCCGTACATTGGTTTTAAATTCGAATCTGACCAATGAAATTACGCGGTGTCAAACACATACTGATATTGATGTTTGATAACCTGTTCGACTATTATGGAGAACTAGCCAACGGATCACATTGAAAATTTAGCTTATATAAGTGGGTATTCTCTCTCTCTTTTAAATATATTTTTAGCTATGTAGTACTGCCGTGTCTACTAGAAAGTATTAGCAACTTTGGTAATTTAGTTGGAACACAACACCCAGCGTTTTATGATTTAGAATCCCTATTGATTGCTTAATAACTCTGCTTAATATTTTCCTATACTAATTAATAATAATTAACTTCACTTTTTTTTTTGAAAACATGACCCTCAAAAAGAATCCAAATCCTAGTCATAATGGTACAGTATGTTTTAAGAAAATAAATGTTTAGATTGTTTAGAACAATGACTAAAAGTATGTGTTTAAAAATAAAATATACTGTATTTTTCTTTTCTATAAGCTCTTGAAATTTTCTATCATTCTATGTGTAATATTTCTTTACCTATCTCGAAGAATTTTTGACTTATGAGCATTTATTTAGCAAAATTAATTATTTCAAATAACAATCGCATGAGTTTCTAAGCAGGTAGCCTTTAGAAACTATTTTGAAGCTCGAAAATTTGCTTTTATTCATGCAGCTTCTGTGTCAGTTGATGTATTCAGAAAGTCTATTTTAAATTTAAAAAAAAATAAGAAAAAAACCGCAGTACTTATGACTTTTACATGATCAGTACGATAAGATCATTAGCCGTATACTTCTACAAAGAAGATTCGATGAAATGTATCCAAATTTGTCATCAATGAACAGTAAAAAAAAACTAAGACTAACTCAAAGCAATTTCGAGAATTTTGAATCGCCGTTGAAAGCAACCGTGAATTTATTTACTCCCATAACGTCCAATGAAAAAAATTAAGTTAATTATTTGGCGTATTTGCATGCCTATCCGCAATCATTAATAAGATATGCCAAAGAAGATTTAGGCTTATCATTTTACTATATGCAAGAAATATTGTCTACACATAATATGCATCAAATACAAGTATACCAAAGTTCAATTTCCGAGTATTGTCCACAAAGGGTTTTCTTTTGCAAAAACTTATTAATACATATTCAGTAAGACCCACAATTTTTAGGAAATAATTTAGTACATAACATGTATTGAAAATATTAATTTTCAAATAAGGAGGTTATTTAGCATTTAGCCCTTAGCCGAGGGCGGAAACTCTCCGAGGTTGAAAACGTACTTTCGACCACCTATGAAAATGACACAAGATATGTTCTATATTGTCGTGCAGGATTCATGTTTTCCAGTTTCTTTTAGGATTTTCAGCTTCGTTAGGGTCACTAAACTTGCACTTGTGCAGTTTACACCCTGGAGCCAGAGCCGAAGTGGCTCTACTTTCTCAAAAATTTTAAATAGAGGTGAGACAAAGGCAAACATTTGTAATGTAAACAAAAAGCACTCTTTAGGATCTTAAAAACTATTAATATCACACACGTGTTCTGCTTTTCAATACATGTCTTGAAAAGTACTCTTCTCGTCACCCATACCTATCAAATCACGATACACATATAACGGTATGCTGATTTCTAGACTCGTTTTTGACTCACCCGCGCATCTACGTCACCCGGGAAAATTTGACGCTGTCATGGTTTATTTAATTAAGTGAATTTTTAGATTTGTTTTGTGTTTATATAATGTTATAGGATTATTTAAATTAAAAACCTATAGTATAATTATGCCGAACTGTGCTGTGGCTACTTGTAAGAACAATAATAGGACCACCAAAGGGAGTAATATTAAATATTTTCGTTTTCCTAAACATGAGTTAGCAAATCAGTGGATTCGAGCTTGTCGAAGAGAAGATGGAATTAACGTAAAAGATGGTGAGTATCTTTAATTATTAAAGCTTTACTTTATTATTTATTATTTTTATTACATATATATTTCCACGATTTACATGATTTTTTATGGCAGTGGCGCACACTCTAATGGGACATCCTATGGCTAGAGATGGATCCTATTTTCACGTACCGTGCCGTGATTTTAGCTGCCGCTAATTCGACATTCGGGTGCTGCTGTGCCTTAGTTCCGTTCTTTAAACATTCGTTTTAGATATACCACTATCAAGTCACGGTTCATGCTCCAGCCAGACACATTGTGGTTAAAAAATATTTGCCAAAATTTAAATAAGTAAAAAAAAAAATAAAGCAACATGTATTATTGAAGTGTGATTGAAGTGAAACTTCTTAACGCGCGCCGGGAGGAATATTTACACATGCTCACATACGAAGGTACCAGGGTGCTAAAATCGTTAAATTCTGTAGCGCTACAAAAGCTGATTGATTTGCGCACCTAATCGCGTCATGTCTTCGCCATGCAATCGTTCTGTTCCAACAGCTCTCATGGCCGAGTGGTCTAGGTGCTTAGGTCTCGATTCGGCAGCTCTATCGGCGGAGCGGCGGCGTGGCCTGAGTTCGAACCCCGTTGCTATTAATTTTTTTTTAAGGTTTTTTTTTCATTTGGGCCTTTTCTTTTTGTTAATTGAGTGTTATATTTTAAAAAACTACTTTTTAACGAAATCCGTTACAATAGGTATATGATTTTATTGTGATATGTTTGTTAGCTTACAAGCAAAAAATATGGGATTTGCTCTATTACCTTGTCAAGACATAAGCGAAACTTTTATGAAGAATATATTTTTTTTCATTCAGGTCTTCCCTTTTTGTTAATTAGTATTATATTAAAAAAGTGTTATATTTAGAAACACTACTATTTAACCAAATCCGGTACGATATGTAGGGGTCGTCATTTCCTTGACAACTTCATGATTTTGTCTTGATCTTGTCTTGGTTTCAAGACAAGATCATGACAAGAAATAATCTTCGTTTTTCAAGCCAAGACAAGAAATTAGTTCTCAAGTCCAAGATTTCTTGGAAAGAAACCAACAAAATCAAAATTTCTTGAAAATGTAAAATAAAAAAAAAACTCATTGGTTTTGCTAGTTTATTGAAAAAAAACAAAGCACTAAAACATTTATAATGGAATGATAAAAAAAATTATTATGTAAAAAATAACTTTTTTATTTTCAAATATTTTTGGATATGTTATGGCTTAAGGTATTGGGATCAAAAAGTACTTTGCAAACCGAGTCTACTTCAGTGGAAATGAAATAAATATGTAAAAATGGGCAAGAAATATTTGAAAGGATTCAGAATATTGACTATTAAATAATGAGGTCAATACAAAGAAAATTAAAATTGTACTTTAAGTTTGGTAAAACTATATCTTATGGGCTAAATTAAATTGAATAATTTTTTAATGCTTAATGCCTTTTTATTTGCATGGGATTTTTATTTATAATTTTTGGATATATTATGGGTCAAGATATTAGAATCAAAAAGAACTTCTCTCAGCTGATCTACTTCTATGGCGTACAGAATATTTGAATCTACGTAATTTTTTTAAATTAAGAAAAAATTTATTTATGAAGGAATGAATTATAAAACAGTATTATCATGACCACGTGCCCCTCGATTCTACACATCAAGTATAAACATTACATCAACCAATCTCATCCCGACTTTTTTACTTAGTTCTAAAATGTTGAAATAATACTTAAATACCCTTTTATATATTTAAACTATTTTCTAGAGTAAAACTATGTATAATATATCAATTATAATTAGTAATATAAATATAGAATGAAAATGCTTTTATTCTTTAGTTAACACACGTACACGTATAATTAGGAACGTACCTATTATCGAAAATGTCCTTTAAAATCCACCAAAACTGCGAATATTGCATTTCAAAACATATGTTCTATACACACTTACATAACCGAATCGTAAGCGTCGTTCCCGGGTGACGTCACACGTTTCTATGTGGAAGGTTCTGCCTGCGCAAGAGCATACCGTTATATGTGTATCGTGTATCAAATCAAAAATGGTGTCAAAATGACAGCATCAAAGATCTATTCAGATAGAGCCCTGTTGAAACTTTCCACCGTGTGTGACATAATGCGCTTTCTTCATATAACCATTGTTTTATTCGCGTTTTCAACATACATTCAAACATAGAAAATCCCCATCTTAGGAGAGATTCCGCATCCCAAAAAGGGTAGTTTAATGATTTTTGTAGATGAAAACATTTACTATACTTCTAAAAAATATCGGATTCTAAAATGTTTAGAAGTCAACGGCCAACGTTTAGAACATTTATTGAAATCTAATTAAATATTGTTTGATAATTTTGTGAAGTGATTGTTATCTGTAATAATACGACTCATCAGGTTCTATTCCATTCACTGTACTACCTAAAATAACTAATCTTATAAGTATTCACTTTACCACGATAAAAAAATCTGCTTTGTAATCAATCACTTCATGGTTTCTGTAATACTTTGTCTGTTTCTATTGGAAAGCCAGCTATTCTGTTGCTGCGAAAGGTTCCCAAACTGTATATGTTTAATTATTTTTGAGGTAAAAAAATAGGGGCAATTTAATTGTTAAAGAGATACGTGGTCTTGTTTGAATCATGTACATATATTGCTAAGGCTATTGCAATTCTAGCCCCCACACGTAGCTTACTTTCTGGCTGGAAATTTATTTTAGTGTCCTCGAGTCCTTTGAAAATGTTTGTCTCTTGGAATAAAATAGAAAAGTATCCTGAAACGCCTGCTCACCAATATGCGTATTAGACCGGCAAATCTACAGAACTAGCACTAAGCAACCTTGTTGGGAACATAACATAAACTCATTAAGCTGCGCCTGGAACACGATTATCTTTTCTTATGTTCGTTGGTTGAATATCGTCCAAATTCACCAATTTTGTTTCTTCATCTATTGAAATACTAGGACTTGAAAGTGATAATGAGAATGAAGATATTGTTGATACAGTATCAACGACAAGGGTAAGGCTATTTAATTGCAGCCAAACAATATCATGTTAGGCCCAATAAAGTGCCTGACAAATATCAATTAGTACAACTCGGATAAAAACTTGATATTATTTATGTGACCAGAAGGTACTTTCTGTTGGGTACATGACTCATAAACCGGTAGTGTTTCTAGTACATATTGTTCATTGAATTATTGTGATTATAGGATGAGGTGAAATATCTGAATTTTGAGTACCTATCAGGGTAATTACTGTTTTGTAACTCACTTGTAAATAATAAATCCAACCAATAAAATTTTTCTACTCATGGAATTCAAAATGCTGTTGCTAAATCCACTCATAATGATTAGACAAACGAAATAGCTGTAGTAGTTTTTGCCATTAGAAACAATACTGATACTTTAATTTCTTTATGTCAATGAATATTGCTAAAAATTACCTGTAAAGATCTTGATTTTCTTTCATGATTCTTGAGATGAATCTTGAAGACTAGTCTCAAATGCCCGTTGCAGATATTGACCAAATATTGTAGGAATTGCATCAGGTACCAAGTGCTTTCTTGCAGAGGTTATCTTAGAAAAATACTTTTCCTCAAAGTGAACTTTGCATAGTCTATATGCCATCATCTGTTTAACTGGTTTATCCAGTATATCACTTCTGATAGAAGCTTCTGCCGAAACTGTGGCACTGAAAAAAAATCTCGTTAGAGCTACCTATGATAACTGTAACTTATAAAACTTAAAAAAAAAAACTTTAACACAAGCTTAAGTCTGATGTGATTTTGTTATAAGTTAATCGATATAAACTCGTCTATGAATATCACATTACCTGTTGTTCTCTGATACACCATTTACAAAATCCTTGAAAGAATGCAATACTTCTATCTGTAAAGGTATACTGTTGTGAATCTAGGTATATACCTAGTAGGTATCCAGAGGTGTCTCTAGAAATTGTTTATATTTGTGATTCAAGCGCACTATAGACACTTGACTTGACATGATTTATTTTGGTTATTTTGATACATTGAGCTACAAAACTTAGCCTAAGTACGTCTTAGATATTTTATTATCTATTAAAATTGGTATTTTTGCCTGGCGTTGTTGAATCAACGCCGCGGCCTTGTTGTATTAGCCTACTTAAAACTAAGGGCAGTAGTACTGCTGGCAACTTGTAGATTACGTGGGAATACCCTTGAATATCGCTGCGTTCTGAATTAGCCGGAGCTGCAGTTAGAGAGTGCATTCTTACGTGTGATATTTTATTATAGGGTTGGTTATGCATGGAAAAATTACTATAGACACGTTATGCTACTTATTTAACCGAGAAACTCATTACATTACACAAACCGAACCGCCCTTCTATAGGAAATACATTACATGGCCCTTTTATTTTTCCTTTTCCGCGGAATCGAAATCGTAAATCATTGGTTATGTCAGGTCAGGCTCTCTTCTTTTTGTTAGGTTACTAAGAAAATATTAGGCCTACTAAACATAAAACCCAGGCCCTACAACAAATAACTTCTACAAACTAATACAGGCCGGAATAATTTCATTCCTTTACAATAGAATTATTTTGCTGGAAATTGCCTAAGACCCTTCATGTGAGAACAGCATAACAAATTTTATAGTAGCATACTCTAATTAAGAGAGACCATTTTTAAGTACATAGACGGGTGCATTATTATTCTACTTTTGAAAATTTTTGCTCAATGTAGAATGTGGAGATATATGTTGTTTGTTAAAAAAAAACAAAAAAAAATTGAAACTTAGAACATTCTAGCAATACACATTACTTGTACCTAGCGTCTTTTGGCATTCAACTCCTCACTTATAAACTGCACTTTTTCACCACTAACACTCCTGTATTAATATGTATCTATTCTTCAAGAGCAATTATTCAACAATTAATTTAAATTTAAATTAAAAAAAAACAACCATTACATTGTGTTAGTAGGTATGTATACCCGGACATGATTATACAGTTATTCAGTTTTAAATTTAGAAAATACGACACAATTCAACATTAAAACACACTTATCAGAATTCGTAACTGGCGTGCTACAACAAAAGTCAGTTTGACTGAAATCCACCCTATTTCACGCATACGCAGAAAAATTTGGTCCCCCAGCTGTCGCTACTCGTTGGTTTGTTATACTCTGGTCAAACGTTACAGATATTCAAGATGTTTCACCTTTGCCATCCTTCAGTTCAATACCTATTTCAAAGAGAGGACGTAAAGCTGGTTCCGCAACGGTAATAACAAGTACGCCCTATTAGGATTAATTAGAAGCTAGCATTAAAGAGCGACAACGAGAAGAATCTTATAAAAGAAAATTGCCAACACTAAAATCCTTGAGTAAAACTAAAGAGGTAATGAGTGAAAATAAAGAGATAAAGAAAAAATTATATGTTGAGGAAGAAGTGACTCCTCGAAACCCTCAGGAGATCTTCGTTATGGTGATAATTAAGATACGGACGCGGATAAAAACGGTGATGCAGCGTTCATTTTTTGCACTGGAAACCAACATGGAGTGGCCTGGGTACAGTGCTCAGTTTGCATCCAATGGGCACATGACCGTACTGGCAGTGACAAAGTGAAAATTTACGTGTGTGATTTTTGTTTTGAAAAATAGGTTCCCAATTTTGGATAGGGTATCCAATTTTAGGAACTCTATTTTAAAATTTGAAAAAGAGCTCCATTTTACTTTTGCCTGTTTTTTGTTAATTATATTTAAAGTAAATAAATTATGTGTGTCGTGTTTGCATTGAGATAATACCATATTTTATATAAAAAATATTATTAAAATAAAGAAGTTGTTTAAAAAAGTATTCAAAATTAGGCCACTTTCCTCTATTAGAAACATGTTTGCATTTATAACAGCAACAAGATTTAATATAAAAGACCAAGCAAAGGTTAGTTGTTTCGACCAATGCGACTTCCCTCTGGGAAACCAAACCATTTTCCGATGTAACTAACTTCTTTCGGGGCATATACTATTTAAGCGCTTCCCGGTGTTCTACCCAGATTACATTTTCATTAAAGCAAAATAGCAATAGCACCAAGCTTCTCTGCATTATATTTATTCTAATTTCTAAATAGATTCGCTTTTTTTTAACTTTTCGAGTTACCCTGCAAGCCTTCATTGTGAACTGCGTAAACGTAATCCGTAGAAAACCCAAAGGGCCGCAGCTGGAAAGTATGAGTGACTTAAACTAACAATGAAAAATTTTGAATTTGAGAAGAATTATTTTGCAATGTTTGAAAACACCTAGTTTTAAGAGCATGACTGTGAAGTATTTTCCTCCACCTTTTGCACCACCTCAACAATTTTTCTTTTTGTTGCTAGAATAAATTTTAATGCGAAGGGACTGTTTTAGCTGTCAGAATCTGTTTTTAGATGAAACAAATGAGCAAATAAACACTAGTTTTAAGAACTGATTTATTACCACGAAACATTCTTCTTTACCGCGAGGTAGTGAAAGTCTTTCGTATGCACTGAGGGGGTTGCCAAAATCTAAATATTAACCATTTGCGTATTGTCAACGCAGAGGAAAAACCCTTCTTCTATGTTCGCAATACGCAAAATAATAATTTCATTAGGACAGAGAAGAGGAGCATTGTATACACATTAGAAGCAGTTGTTTCGTAGACTCAAATATTATAAAACTCAATAAACGTGCACGAGATTTATTTTCTCACCACATACATATAAATATGTTTACCGGTTTTCCTGCTCATTCGCTTCTCGAAAGCTTTAGCTTACATTCACTCGACGTATGGCCGTGAAAGTGGTCGGACTTCATCATACTTTTTGATGAAAAGCAAGCAAACCGAGTTTGAACACACAAGTAGTGTTGAGTTAAAAGAAAGGGTTAAGTACAAAAGTACACGGCGAATGTGTACTTAGCGTAGACCCACTTATTTCTATGGAGATTTACAATTTTTACGGAGGTAGCTTGAAGAAATATTTGTTTGTTCTGTTCAAGTATGTGCCACCTTTTTGAGACCAGAGGACTTTTCATAGCTAGTCGGAAAGCAAAGACTAGGTCCAGTGTTTGTTTTATGCTGATTCTAGCTCAATTCTCATATTTTGTGCATTAAAAAGTAAGGGAGACTATGGCATAATATAAATGTTAATTTATGTACCGTACATATTTTAAGACATACACTAAAAATCAATATTGTTAAAAGTGTAGCTATGAACTTATATTATTGTAGCGGATTCACCTTTAATTATTTGCCTTTTGTACCACCTGTTTCTATAATGGACAAGGCCATTTTGGGCTAGATTCCATGATATAAAATGACACTATATCTTTTTCCTTGCCTTAGCGAAGTTTAAATACCAGTAAAACACTTTACGCTCCGTTGCCAAAGCTAATACCGTGTTCAAAAGCTAAAATTAAAAATAATAATGTTAAAAAAAGTTAATTATAAATATTAAACCATAAAACTCAGAATACTTTCATTATTATTTTTTTTCAATCAGCCAAGTTTATAATTTGACAAATCAGTTATGTCTCGTTAATGACCATAGTTGTAGGCTCATAGTTAGATAGAAATAGTGTTTTGCGTGTAAATTCATCATATATTTTTGAATTAGTTAATTTTCATATCTCTATTGACTGTTTTGGTTTTTAGCAAAGGTAAGAGAGTATTAATTAAAATTAACTGAATCTGTTATAACATAATTTTCTATATTTAATCGTATTTAGGCAATTTCTTTTTTTTTGACATGGGTTCCTTTTCTAAAATACGTATTCTAAGATTGTTATCAACCGCATGTTGAAAATATCTGATTTATGAAATTCTGTGTTTTTAATTAGTGTTTGCCTGTGCCTTGTATACTCTATTGTTTTATGTTTTATGTGCTTTATTTTAACCGAATTGAAAAAAAAATCCTTTGAGGAAAATCGGTTGATGGAAAAGCACTTCCATCATGGTTAAATTTAAGATTTAATGTACAGAGATATTCTTCATATATTGACACCTACCTAGAGCCTTTATTTGCGGAAATAGAAAAAAAAATTGCTAAACCGCCGGCACCCATGAAACTATCAAATAATATCAAATTTTGTTTTTCGAATGAATCACCCTGTGTATTGTTAGCTAAATTGAAAAATGCTTTGGTCCTAATTTTAAAAATATATATATCTACGTTTGCTTTGATCGTTTGTGAAATATTTGATAATAAACTTTTCTAGAATTATACCTACTTTTGTGTTTCATAAATAATTCGCGGTGCCAACGAATGGAAACCTGCAGGGATACCTGTTATATGATTTTCAAAAACAGTCAAGGCAAATGCAGATATATCCTACAATAGCATTTTGTTACAGTTTTAACATAATTAGTTATTTGCTTTATCCGATATCAGATTCTAGCGGTTTGTGAAAAGTCCTATAACTTTTGAAATCATAGCCTAATAAAGGCCGCAGGTGGGTGTTAAAGAATGAGGAACGCACGGAGAGCCAACATTTTTATTTTATTCCCTGAAAAGTTTTATCATTTTAAATACATGTGTGTTTTTTATGTGGGAACATATTTGTGTGTGAGTTCAAATATTGTAACTAGATTATTTTTAATTTTACTAGAAGGCCTTATTATGGTTTTTAACTCTCATACGCATCTTACCCTAAAACTGTTAGTTACCTATTCCTAATTATTTGTTAATTCAAAAATCCATCTTTGTAAAGCAAATCAAAATTATGATAATAATATCAATAGTGTTTATGCCAATTATAAATAAAAATAAACCTTAACTCTAAAATCCTGCTCTATATCAACGATATCTTAGACAGGACAAACAATTATTCTACAGCACTTCTGTATCCTCATTCATTTCGCGAACTCCTGAAATTTACCACTCATATTCCGACGAATCTGATCATTGAGAAGAGCTAGAGCATCATAGTTAGTCGGAAACTGACAATGCGGATTTTGTTGATGAGCCTCTGAGTTCCTATATTATGGCTGTTTCCAAGGAAAATATTATATGAGAGGGGATAAAAAAACAAAATGGCTTCGAGCACCTGCATTGCCGAGCGTTAGCACACGAACGCACAATTTAGTTACTCATCTTCCTTGAGCTATAGGAACCGCCCGCAACGTAAAAGAACCTATAGACTTATTTTTATTATTTATTGATCCTAAAATAACTAGATCAATTTTCGTATACACAAATATTTACACACGACACTCAGATGAAACCAAAATAAAAGCGTTAATCGGTTTGTCGTTATGAGCAGGTTCTTATCGGGCTGGACATCCAAACTTAGAAGATTTGTGGGATAAAAGGGTTGAAGTTGTTAAACATCTAGTTCGTCGAATTGAACATACTGGGTGAAATATTACAGCAGACAACTGGTACGGTATTATCCCACTAGAAGAATATCTACTTACCAAAAAGCTCTCGTTTATTGCGTAGAAATAAAAAGAAACTGCCAGTAAGTTTTGTTGATGTCAAAAATAGGGAAGAAAAAAGCAGTTTATTTGGCTTTCACTGCCACTATTGTGTCTTACGTTACGAAGAAAAAAAAAATGTTATTCTTATTTCTACAGTGCATCAGGATGGTGTTATAGATGCAAGCACGAGATACATGCAAAACCAGAGATTATTACATTCTATAATCTAACTATGGCCGGTGTCGACACCGTTGATGAAATGTATGGTACTTAGAGGACATCAAGAAAATGCAGACGTTGGCCGTTAGTTCTTTTTTAGACTTCTTGATATAGCCGGTATAAATAGCCGGGTGGTTTGTTTCAGCAACAATCCAGACTTAAAAGTTCCAAGAAGAATCTTTTTGCGACAGATTGGATTTAAACTGGTAAATGAAAATATTTGTAGAAGAGCGATAAATAAAACTTTGCCAAAATATCTGCGCCCAAAAATTGCAAGGATATCTGGAATTCTGGAAAATCAGGAAATAAGTCCGCAGCTACCAGTAAGAAACGGCAGATGTACGGTATGTCCGAGGCAAAAGGATATAAAAAAAAAACGTTATTGTGACCATTGTTCCAGAAATATGTGTATGGGGCATATGAAAAATATTTTTGAGGAATGCTTACAGAAAATAAAAAATTGAGACATGGAAAGTCACTGACATTGGTCATGTTTGTTTTCTATTTTTTAACTTTTCTTACAAATTATTAATTTGTTTTAGTTGGTATGATTGGCTTTTATTACCTTCCCGTTTTTTAAAAGCGTAGTTTTGAGTTTTTATGGCGAAAATCGATTTTTTTTTATTAAATTTGTAGAGGTTTTATATGAGTGTTTTTTATATATTTTGTCAGCATATTTGAGGTCGTATAAACATGTTGACATATTAAATATACTCGTCTGAGTTAAATGCATCTTAAAAAATATAAAAAAAATCCCGGATAATCCCAAATTGATTTTTGTTGGAGGGGTGCTATAGACATCCCACCCACGTGACCGACGACGTCGTAAAAGTGGACGCGCCTGCATAAGGGTAAAAATACATATATAGACCTTAAGAATCTATAGATGTCAAAACAGCTCTTTACCTACAAACCCTTAATGGGTAATGGTTTATTACTTAGAACTCAAACTCACTGTCATTAATATAATTAATGGCATTTAACTGATTTCTCAAATTTTAAGCTTGGTAGATTGCAAACACTTTTTACTAAAAGTTTTGCAAGTACTTATTTTCTTTTAATATTCACGCTTTGCATTTTTTGAATCTTAATTTTAACTTTTGAAAACGTTGGTTAATTTGGTTCTGAAAGAGAACCTTTTTTGGAATTTTCGCTTCATTATCGGATCATCAAAAATATGCTAGTGTCAGTTTATACTGTCACCTGGGGACCAATTGTGAAATTCTTCACCAGATATATTTCACCCGATAGAGTGGTTATATGACGAACTCGAATTCTTAAATACCGAATGAAAACTTTTATGGTGAAACTAAAGTTACCATTTCGCAACTTCGAAATGTCCTTTAAACCAGGTAATAATTTCACATAAAATTGAAAGGACGTAACTTAACTGCTTTTTGATTTCTAACCAAACTTCCTGTTTTTTTTTATTTGTGTTATACCCAATGCCCAATTGCTATTACTCAAATGCATCAAAATGTAAAGCAGTACCAAGAGCAAATACTAAACGTAGCTTTGCGTTTTTTGTTTTTATGTATTTTCGGCGTTGTATTAAAAGCTATCAAAAAGCGAAAAATTACCTTTTTATTGCCACTTTTTAAACTTTACAGGATGGCGTTAATCAATTTTTAGTTTGGTATTTAATTTCAGAGACACCGCACCGTCATAATAGTGATTTAATGTCAAACGTACTTGAAATGTATAACTAACTAACCAATATAAAAACGTATATTGCATTAGCATAGCAATCAGTTTAATATTGAGGAATTATTGGGTGGTCCAGAGAACAAAATTAAAACATTGGAAAGAGAGTGGAATATGTGAGAATGGATCCGTTGACTGTAAAAAATTTGGTGTGTGCTTAAGACCGCACGACAGAAGTGAAAACTTCAACAAGCGGGGTCATCGTTTGTCAGAATTTCGATCCATGCCTTCGTTGCAGAGATAAGGGCGAAAAACGGGTTTCCGCCCAATATCCCCCCTTAAATTAGAGCGCCGGTCCCCTCCGTAAGGTCTAAGGTGCGCTCAGGTGCGCTGATCAAAAAATACAAGATTCGTAAATGAAGGATTAAACTATGATCAAATATACAAGATTCGTCAATAAATCTGATACTCAAATCTACTTCAAAAAAATTATGATTACATTTGACTGAAGCACACTTTTAAATAAGTGCAAAATAAATGAAAAGTCCCTAAAAGTTTATTTAAGAGAAAGGTTCTAAAAATAAGCAAAATACTAGTCCAAAATTTGATAGAAAATTATGATTACGTCAAAACTGTTAATTAATAATTATGCAAATTCTTCCCAAGTCAAATTTATGCATAAAGAAAACCATACGTGCTAAGATCATAATACAAAGCTGATCGACATTTCACCAAATGTCATATGTTCTCAGATCTCTCGTCAAGGTGAGCATTACGAGCCACAAGCAAAATAAACAAAGCAAATTTAGTTATAAGTATAGCAAGGAGCTAGGCTTACAAAGAGAAAAAATATAAATTCACCGTCGACTGTCGGTAGAGAGAAGAAATAAAATTCCAAGGTGAGTTCTCAAAGAAATTCAATATTATATTTCATAAATTAGAAATAATAAAAGAGAAACTCACCTTAGACTCTTAGAAAGTAGGGCTTCCCAAATCCTCCACCGGCAGTGACCTGAAGGTCTATTGGCTACCTATACGTGTCCTCCCAAATTTGGCAAGGGCCTGTGTCGATTAAATTAACTTTTGAAAGTGGCAGATTGGAGCCAGGAATTATCTAAAAAGGTAAAAGACCAACAGAAATCAGTAATAAAGTTAGGTTAGTAGTAAAATATGTATGTAAAAGTTAATGAAAATCACGATAAATATATCAAAATATATTTAATAGAGGGTACACTAAGGTCATTTATTCAACAATATTTTATAAAAAGCCCAAGATGGCCACGATGAATAAAGAATACAATTTATAAAATCTAAATTAGAAATCTAGTTATAAATATTGTTGACTAGATCATAGCCTCGATAATGCCTTTGTAATCTGAAAAATTGTCATAAGACACTCCTAAAACAGAGAAATAAATTCAGTAACTTAAAACGGAATGTGCAAAAATCAAATCACATCCGACAAAAATAAAAATGGGCTCTCACCTTCACTTGAGATCAAAGACAAAGCTGCGTTGGCCGTTCGATTTTAATACCCATCCAACTCGCATCGAAATGATTAGGAGGGAGACTATCAATCAAAATTACGATATTACCATCGCCCTCTATCCAAAGGCTAGTATAATAAAAATATTTTTATAGAAAACGATGTAGAAATAATAATAATTATAATAAAAGATCCAACTTCTAAAGAAATCTCACCTAATTACCGAAACCAAATCGCATGTAGATATTTGCATAAAAACCACTTTGCAAAACATAAGTCTTAAATATGAAAAACCATGTGACGAGTATCTCGTTACATGCTCTCTTAGCGAGCGAAGCGAGCCATAATAATGCCAATATAATAATGCGCATAAGTTGCACACACGGTATAGGGATCGGAGGGCTTCGGTGCGCATTACGTTTCCTAAACTGTGTCTGCAACCGGTTGCACACACGGTGTAGGGAACGTAAAAATGCTTACGGGAACAAGGCATACATATCCAAGGGTGACGTCTCCGAGCGTGAGGCGTGACGCATGATGCGTGGCGTGTGACGGCTTTACTCAATTCCATCCCCAGGAAAAAAGAGCAAAACGCGCCTAAAGAAGTTTTCGCTTCAAAAAACGCAAAACTCGCCTAAAGAAGTTTTCGCTTCAAAAATATGTTCCGCAAACTAGAAGATCCATACAAATGAGATTTAAAGAATACGTAGCTCATGTAAAGCAGAGAGAACAGAAAAATTAAGTGTTCCCAAGCACGTTTTTAAAAATAAATATACGATAACCAGATATCGAAGGCCTATGCCAAATAGTCCGTTGTATGGGTTGATCAAGCGTGACTAATAGGCTCCTAGGATTGGTTCTTGTTTGGTTTCGCTTGATTAAGCAAGCAGTCTATAAATTAGAGTTAGCTAGATTATAAATTTAGTTGATGATTCTAACATGACGCGCGCATTTTGTTTCGGTAGTGTGGATAAAACTATGTTGCATTAGCCTATTTTCATGATTACGAATTTCAATGACTTGCAAGCATTTATGGTATGAATTTCTATTAAAGGAAGTGAAAACCAGTCTTCACATCATTATTGTCAAACATTATTGCAGGCGCAGATGACTAAGTTTTTGAAGTGAAAACTCCTTTAGGCGTGTTTTGTGTTTTTTCGTGGGGGTTGAATGAGAGAGACCGAGCCTTCACGCTCGGATATGTAACGTCACGCGTCACGCCAGTGCATGTTCCCGGGGCTCTAATTTAAGGATGGCTTTTGGGGGAAAAACCGTTCCCGTATAGGTATAGGGCTCAAATTTTCAGGGGATGTAGCCGAAGTAAAAAGAAGAGCCTGGATGAAAACGGGACTCTGTACCCTCCCCCCGTTTGGCCAGGGGAGGGGAGAGAAGGAAAAACTTAAATAATTAATTTCGGGAGAACGGGAAGAGGTGCGAGGTCGAAATTTTTATGGTAGGTGCGCCACATGGGTTAGACCTTACGGGGGGGACCGGGGCTCTAATTTAAGGGACAATTTTGATAATTTTGGGGGAAAACCGTTTTTTGGCCGTATATCTGCAACGAAGGCTCGGATCGAAATTCTGACAAACGATGACCCCGCTTGTTGAAATTTTCACTTCTATCGTGTGGTCTTAAGCACACTTAAAGTAATTTTTATCCACCAAATAATGATGAAACACTCGGGTATATTATTCAGCGTTTCGTTGTAAAGATCCATCATTAAGAAAATTGTTTAAGTGCGGCTCTTATTTTTTTCTCCAATAGGGAAAGGTATTAGCATTTGCAACAGGATCTCTTTTTAGATGAATTACTAGGTGCTAAAGGATGTATATCCCAGTTTTATCTACAGGGTTTATCAAACTATATACATAAGATTTCATTCAAAATCAACATCACTTATCTAAATGCTGTTCATTATTTCGTAAACATAGTCTTACTTTTTTATACATCACGCTAATTGAGTCCTACGTTTTAATTCTTCTACACATGTATCGTCGTTTCGTACACCCGACTTTTTATATTGCCTCTATTAAAAAATCCACTGGAGTGAAATCAGATAAACAAGCTTAGAAATTTATGGATACCTTATTGCCAATCCAACGATTGGGTGCAAAGTGTTGGAGACATCGGACACACCAACAATCGTGGTGTGTAGGGACACAATCTTATATGAATATGGTTCCTGCTTAAGCAAGTTTTAAGCAAGTTATATGTATAATTTATTACCGAGATACTGCAACTTAAATGTATTCCAAGTTGTATCCAAAGCGGCGTCCCACACAACAGGTATTTCGTCAAAGTTTAAAGAAATCTGCAGATGTATGGAAACCCATCGAAGGAGGGGTACGTATTTAAAACTGAGGTACATATAAATCGTTTCTAGCTATGCGTCAAAGGTAGGAGTGTTGCCGCAAATATTTCCCTGTTTTAGAAAAAAATTAGGACCGCACGCAGAAAGATTCCTTGATAGATTTTTGCAATGTGTGGTTGAGAAATATACGCGTGGTGTATATCATTGTTTTTCGGAAGTAAAATAAAATAATTTAAACCAATGAAATAAATAAAGGTATAGATGAATTAAGTTGACCCTTGTAGCTCGAAACTTAAATGTCATTTAAAAAAGACAAGAGCTTCAATTTGTAGAGAAGGAAGAACTATAAAATGTTTTATATTTTTTTTCTAGTATGCTTTTATTTAAGAAATTAATTTTTGACGATTTTTAAATTTTCCTCGATATTTTAGAAGCGAACAGAAACCACCATCACCACTATTTGCAAATATTTTGTTCCTTACTAATTATTTTCTTATAGTATTATAATTAAAGCGCAATTTGTTTACAACGGGTTGTGCGCAAATATGCTCACCCTTTTCATAGGAATTGAGCGCAAATATCGCTCAGTGTGGGCTGAATTTGTTGCTGTAGATAGTCGCGTGTGTTTGTGCCTCTGAATAGCATATAAAATTGACCTATTCTATATAAGCCCAAGCATCCGACCCATTTTTGAATAAATCATAAAGTTGATGCTTGGATTGCTTGGGGAGATAATTATTGCACGAAGGATAAGTGAGTTTGCATTTAGTGCGGCATGTGGCCTGTGGCATGAAATGAAAAGTATATATTTTATTATTATTTTATTAGTTAGAGAGTTTGGAATAGTGTGAAGTAGATAATCTGTATGGGTCCATGTGTAGATAAAAATCTAAAGGAAAAACTGTCGGAGTTTTAAAAGCTTAAATATTTTTTAGACAAAGCCTAAATAAATTTCTATTTTAGATCCACTTACTTGGATCTAAAATTCAAAATCCTGAAAGTAACCACTGGTTTCTTTCAGTTGTATATAACGTCTAAAAATTATATACGTTATATAATAATTGCGTCCTTTTACCATCGTTTGTCTGCTTGATATTTTTTTTTGTGCGATATAATGCAAATAACTCACTCGACTGCAGCAAATTTCTGCAAGCGAATGTTTGTGAATGCAAAAATTGCACCGCTATGCATAATATGTTAGGTTACCTCTCAATGAAATTTCTAACTTGTGTGAAATATACCATTTATATCCCGATCCACTATTACAGGATCATGTATAATGAAATTGGTGTAAAAGCAAATATTTCACACTAAAATAATTAAATGTATTCCCCTCGAGACCATTTGACCTTTTGTGTTTATTGATTCCTAGGTTACATCATACCTAATCTATTTTTCATTGTTCTTTCTATACTTGGATTCCTTAAAAGTCAAACATTTAAAAATGCTCTATATTGTTATGCTGCACTTAATGAAAGTTTATATGATAAATCATTCAGTGAAATAGCGAAATACTCATGAACGAACTAGTTCAATCATTAATCTTTCTATCGTTTCCTGTCGTCATGTTTCTATGCCAGGGGTTGTATTAAATGAACATGATGTCCTCCAGTTGAAGAAAGACGGCGGCAGATGATAATAACGATTTGTCAGATTCATTTTAATTCCAGTGCCATAACAGTTTTCCATTATTGATCTTTAAAATGAATTGTTTTAGTTAAATGCGAATATTCACAGTTGGGTTATTAATATTCAATATATTATTATTATGAATAATTTTGTAGATATAAATTAAATGGCATCCAGAATCAGCAACATCGTAATTTTTTCTATTTACGGTTTAGCCAAAAATTGATTTCAATTAATAGTCCATAAAAAAAATTATATAGGGAAGCGTTTAAAAAATTTCATGTCACGGTCAAAATGAATATGACGGCCATGCCATTTATTTTTATGACTACCTTGTCATATATTTTTGTCAGTTTAAATTTATGACTGCCAGGAAATAACTGATCGTCATTAAAATATATGACAGTATCAAAAATATCAGCTGACTTTCGATTTTTAAGCTTCAGACAACCTACAACACGTTATTCAGTGCGAGTCTTCGACGGATGGTTTTTCGTGCGAGTTCAGTGGTTCAGCTACGTTAGTGTGTTTTGGACTGAACGGTGAATATATTGTTATAATGATTATTACCTTTTAATAAATATGCTTAAAATTGTATCATATAAAAATTTAAAAACCACTAATGATGACGAACGTTCTGCAAAATCAGCATTTACCTCAACAGAGCTCTCAACTTCGACGATAACAGTGGCAGATGATAATGATGACCATGAAAACTGTACCAGCACTTCTACTGATACAACTCGGGAACACGTCAGCCGGAGGAGATGGAAGTTGCACTTGGCAGTTAGATTAGATGCACTTAGTTAGAGTATTGACACAGCCTAAAGAAAAATATAGCTGCGACACTTAAGCGCGGCACCTTTGACAAGCGAGGACCAACTTTATCACTATGTAGTGAGGAGGAAATAAATAAATCTAACTTGACGTCAACCCCCCGGCAATCAATTAGTGAAGTGAGCGGTACTCAAATTTTTTGGGACGTTATATACTAAAATTGTTACTCTCCCCTATTATTTTATTTAAACTTTCATTACATTTATAAAATAGTGTTTATTTCGAGTAGAGAATAACCAATTTTTTGATCCAAAAAGCTGCATAAAGAGAGCCGGATATTTATTTAAACATTACACCTGAAAGAAATAGTTAAAAATGTCTTTTGAAGTGAAATTAAGAATGACGAATGTAGATTACTTGTAGTAAGTATAGCATTCTTGAAAGAAAAGTCAATTACCTAAAGAAAAATATAATTGAGTTATATATTATTTTGATAAATTACGATCAATAAATCAACTCATTTATGTAAAAAATTATTTATTTTTTAACGTTATAACACACATAATTTTCCTTCTGTGATTGAAGCATTTTGTCAAACATGCCAAAACGAATGTATATGAGCCCATTCTTTATAAATTGAAATTGAAACAAACTCACATTCAAATATCAACAAGATCTATTTATACACAACAAAAGTTTTTTTATATGAGATTTTATTTTGCACAAGTAGTTACGGTTTTAGACGAACTTGTGAAGATCTGCAATAATAATTTTGAAAATTTTGATTTATCTAGTTGTTCTCTTCTAAGCTTAAAAAAGATCTTATATAAGTACATAACTTTATTTTATATAGATTCTTAGCAACCTGCACAATTTTATAAACGTATTATGTACAATTTTGCATATTTTTTCGTAACAGCATTTTCAGTTTATTCGCTAGATAAAAATATTGTCAAGATGGTGAAATGAAAGTAAATTTTTGATCTGACTATAGTTCACGAACTAGTTTATGCATGAAGTGCACAATTACGCAAAATCGGAGCAACATGTACCGTGCGTTCAATATATCTTGATAACAATTTGATTCGCTGTAGCTTTTTTGTTTTTAAAGATATCAAGTTAAACAAAGAAGCAAAATGTGGGGTTGGTAGCCAAGTTTTTTCTAAGTTACATATAACACAAAACACTAACGATTTTCTGACATATCAGCCTACTCTATATTTTTTAAATAGAACACCCTGTATATTACTACATTTTTGGAATCTCTAGAGAAATCTAAACACATTTCGTGTATAATATCTTATACCTATCTTTAGCTGTTTACGAAATATTGACAGTTGAAAGTCGGGTATTTTGATAGGCTTTAAAATCTAAACCACACGAAAGCAAAGAAAACGGTTTGCATATTCCTGTCTTAGGTTTTCATCAGCTATCGAATGACAGTAACTTTGAATTTAACCCGCGAATAAAATTAACCGGAACTTTTAAACCTCCGGTTAAATTAAAAGCCACTATCATTCGATAGCTTATGAAAACCTAAGATAGATATGTGCAAACCGTTTTCTTTGATCTCGTGCGGTTTAGATTATAAAGCCTGTCAAAATCTCAAAATGCCCGACTTTCAACTGTCAATATTTCGTAAACAGCTAAATATAGGTATAGGATATTATACACGACATGTGTTTTGATTTCACCAGAGAGTCTAAAAATGTAATAATATACAGGGTGTTCTATTTAAAAAATATATAGAGTAGGCTTTTATGTCAGAAAATTATTGGTGTTTTGTTTTATATATAATCTAGAAAAAAACTTGGCTACCAACCATACATTTTGCTTTTTTGTTTACTTTGGTATCTTTAAAACCAAAAAAGGTACAGCGAATCAAAATGATATCAAGGTGGTGATCAAATCTGAAATAATGGATATATCCGGATAACGATCGACTTCTACGAAAAACAACCAGCAAAAACAATATTTTTGAGACTTACACCTTTATTGTAGAATCCGAACTGTTTATTGTCAAACGAAATGTTTTGCACTTTCTTATCTTCCACATAACCACAACCTGGAAAATACTCCCCACCAAACCGAAAATTTCGTCTATCTATATAATTACTAAATAACTAAGATAAGAAGATGCAAATCGTTTCGCGCTAAGTTAAACAGATCAAATTCTTTAAATGGAAGGAATTCTATTCGACATGCTACATGAAATTTATCTAGAATTTTTAGAAGAATTCGAAAATCGGAAAATATGTCCCGCTCTTTTGAGACCTTTTAAATTGAAATACAATTCAATAATATTGTCAAACTAAAATCAACATGGCTAAATGATGAAATGGTTGTAAGACTAATAAAAAAATTAGAAACATGTTATTTCTATAAAATGTGTATACATATGAAGGGTACAGGGGAAAAACGATCTAAGCGCCATTTCCATAGGAAACTTTTTTATTATTGACTTCACAGAAAATTTTATTCTTGATAAAAGTTGTTATTTGGAAAAAAAAACTAATTGTGACAATGCTAAATTTAGGATAAGTTATACAGGGCAATCAATAAATACAAAAATGATGGTTAAAAAATCAAAAACTTTGGAATATCGGAAAACCTACAGAAAAAATAAAGCTCGTATTAAGATAAAAATAAAAGTCAAATACCATTTTTTCCAAAAGTGTACCGCACCGTTGCGGAGAAAATGCATGTCAATTATTGAAAAAAACCCGCTTTTTCTTAATTTTGTCCTTATTTGTTTCAGCAACGATGCACTTTTGGAAAAAAATGGTATTTGACTTTTATTTTTATCTTAATAGGAGCTTTATTTTTTCTGTAGAAGCTTTTCCGATATTCTAAAGTTTTTGTTTCTTTAACCATCATTTTTGTATTTTTTAAGTGCCCTGTATAACTTATCCTTAATTTAACATTGTCAAAATTAGTTTTTTTCCAAGCACCAACTTTTATCAAGGATAAAATTTTCTGTGAAATCAATAATAAAAAAGTTTCCTGTGGAAATAGCGCTGCGATCGTTTTTCCCCCTGTCCCTCATATATATTTTATGAATGTTTCCATATTATTAATTTTCGATTATTTTTAGGCTCTTTAAATTTTGTAACCTATTCCGATACGTTTTAGTCCGTTTTGGTGCTTTTAGTTAGTTTGGGTTAGTTAGATCAGCTTTCGTTTAGTTTTAATTTATTCTAGTCATTTGAACCCGGTTCCGATATATTATAACCAATTTTAATGTTTTTGGTTAGTTTTGGTTAGCCGCCAAAATTGGGTCGTTCAATCAACTATCGATTACTTTCGGTTCCGATACGTTATTACCAATTTTAGTGTTTAGGTTAGTCGCCACAATTGAATTAATCTGTGTTAGTTTTAATTTACTTAGTATATTTTTTAAACTATTCCGGTACGTTTTAGCCCGTTTTGGTATTTTTGTTACTTTTGGTTAGTCTTTCAATCAAATTTTGGTTACTTTCAATTGGTTTCAATTTACTTTAGTTCTTGAATTAATTCAAGTTAGTCGTCAAAATTCGATTAATTTTGGTTAGTTTCAACTTATTTTCATATTGTTAATCTGTTACGGATACGTTTTACCCTTTTTGATATTATTGGTTAGTTTTGGTTAGTCGTTCAATCGACTTTCGGTTAGTTTCAGTTAGTTTTAAGTTAGTTTACTAATTTGAATCGGTTCCTACACGTTATAACCAATTTAAAAGTTTTTAATTAATTTAGGTTAGTCGCCAAAATTCGGTTAATTTGGGTTAGTTTCAACTTACTTTAATAATTTTAATCTGTTACGATACGTTTTAACCCTTTTGGTGCTTTTGGTTACTTTTGGTTAGTCGTTCAGTCGACTTTCGGTTAATTTCAGTTAGTTTTAATTTATTTTAATCATAGGAACCGGTTCCGATACGTTATAACCAATTTTAAAGTTTTTGATTACTTTCGGTTAGTCGCCAAAATTCGGCTAATTTGGGTTAGTTTTAACTTACTCTAGTATTTTTAATCTGTTCTGATACGTATTAGACCGTTTTGGTGCTTTTACTTACTTTTAGTTAGTCATTCAGTCTACTTTCGGTAACTTTCACTTAGTTCCAATTTATTTTAGTCACTTGAACTGGTTCCGATACGTTATAATTAATTTAAGTGTGTTTGATTAATTTTAGTTAGTCCTCAAAATTCGGTTAGTTTCAACTTACTTTCGTTCAATCAACTTTCGGTTAATTTCAGTTAATTTTAATTTATTTTAGTCATTGGAACCGGTTCCGGTACGTTATAACCAATTTTAATGTCATATTCGGTTAATTTGGGTTAGTTTTAATTTACTTTAACATTTTTAATCTGTTTCGATACGTTTTAGTTTGTTTTGGTGCTATTTGTTACTTTTGGTTTGTCATTCAATCAACTTTCGGTTACTTTCAGTTAGTTCCAATTTATTTTAGTCATTTGAATCGGTTCCTATACGTTATAAGCTAATTTAATGTTTTTGGTTAGTCGCTTAAATTCGTTTCGTTTTGGTTAGTTTTAACTTACTTTAATTTTTGTAACCTGTTACGATAGGTACGTTTTAGCCTGTTTTGGAGCTTATGGTTACTTTTGGCTAGCTTTTAGTCTTTCAATTAAGTTAGTTCCAATTTATTTTAGTCATTTGAACCGATTCCGATACCTTATGATTAAATTTAAGTTTAAATAAACAAACTAACTAGCTGCACAAATCTGCCTTCCTTTTCCCATTTTAACACATAAACATTAACTTATTTATATAAAATACAAACAAAATAATATATACACATAACGATAGTCTATTTACCCAAACAACGAATCTTTTTCTATTTTAATTCCTATGAAAATTTATTGCACTCCGGCCCAGGTAAGCGCGTATGACTGGCATCGAGTTCCAACTGCGTAGTGTGCTCGCTTCAGTGAGCTTCAAGGAGAAAATTTGATTCCGTACCCCACTAAACGAGCCGAGTGTCGCGGCTATAGCTTCTTTAAGCTATGGTATTGACTTTATATTACGAGTTATATGTTATATTTAGAGTTGCCAGATACAGGCTCTTCATTTCCGGGACACGGACCGGGAGGGAAGGGCTTACCAAATATTCTCAAAACAGTTGTATTATGTATATTATTTAACCTTTCGCAAAAAACAAAACAGAACATCAACTAAACCTAAAACAGAAATTAAACAGCTCTCTTTGGATTCATAAAATCAGAGTAAATTCTACTCTATGGAAAAAAACGTCATGAACTATACCTAAATAAAAGTAAACAGCTCTCTTTGGATTTATAAAATCAAAATAAATGCAAATTATCCTCAAAGCAAATGTATTATGCATATTATTTTAACTTTCGCAAACAAAACACAACATCAACTAAACGTAAAACAAAAACTTAACAGCTCTCTTTGGGCTTATAAATTTAAATAAATTCAAGTCTTTGGAAAAAAAAAACATCATATTTGAAAATTCTGGGACATTAAGTTGTAATTACTGGACGCTAAATTCAGGGATTTTCCCGGATTTCCCGGTCATCTGGCAACCTTAGTTATATTCCATCAGGATATGTCTTTGTTTTTTTTATAAAGAGATTTTTACCTAATTTTAGAAACCTTTATATTTGTTATTTGTTTGTTTAGAGATCTGGGTTTATTTTTGTTTCTGTTGTTTATTTTTTAGTGTTATTTAAATAAAGATGCGAGAGTTTTTGTCTGTAATGGATAATGTTTTAATTGATGTCCGATGCTTTCATATCATTACATCTGCCTCCAAGATAAACCAATACAAATGATCGTAAATGACCATAAATGACAAAAAAGACATTAAATGACCGTCACATGTCACATAAAAAAATTAATGTCATTTTACATCCCTACCTATATATAATCTGAATATATATTCAATTTTATTCAAATTATTTCTAAACGCAGCTGACTTTTTATTTTATTTTTCTATTTTTCATGAGTGTCAAAATAAGTTACTTTAACATATTGGTTTAATCGACGATCTCTAATAGAAAACCAACATGCGCCAGAATAAGACCTAATGTTTTAATACCTATAAAATAGACTCTAGTGTCTTATTTACCGTTGGATGCGGCTATCTTACACACATCCAAATTTTCAACAATTGCTCCACATTTAACTATATTCGCCGCTAATAAAGCATCGTGACGATAACAACACTGTTGACCTTATAACTATCTGATTTGCAATGGCGCCCGGTACGTCACCGGTGACGTCCCAATTTAAACTCTAGTTACAGAGCTTTTACTCTGACAAAAAGTAATACGGTTACGTCAGTAACCCAATATTTAAAAGATGAAGATTATTTTGATGTGGAATGGTTGAATTTTAAAAAATGTCATCTCTCATAAATTTCTCACCGAAAATATGGCAATCTTTTATCGCGGTTTCCTCTCCCCGATTTAGATATCCTTCAGTAAAATCCTTGATACCCAGGTTTCACGAGAAGAGAGTTTTATGTCTTTATTTGAATAAATATCTACTAAATTATTTGGGCAATAATTTATTTTATTGAGCCGCACTGATATAAATCTAGACCTAAGGCATAATGGTATGATTCCCCTCTAAACGGGGATTGTATTAGGGATGGGAATTTTGTGTGAAGTGAAACAATAAATTTTCATTCGATTTTATTTCTTTCATCTAAAATAGAAATTCTACAATTATATTATATTAATGCATCTAAATTGGTTGTGAATGAGTATCTTCATAATTGAAAAATTTCTGAATTTGTAACCTCTCTATTTTTTATTTTTTATTTTTTATTTTTTAATACGATAATAAAAATGAATCCATTTGTGCGAGATTATGATTTTGTCTCAGAAAAAACAGTTGTGACTGATACTGAGGGTTTGCAGAATGTTTTAAGTAGTAACGACTCTTTAAGGTTTTTCCATACGAATATTAGAAGCTTGGCAAGGAATTTTGATCAATTGAGGGTTTATTTGGGGAATTTTGATTTTTTGTTTGACTTTATTGTTTTGTCTGAAACATGGCGTGTTGATGACATAAACTCCTTTAATTTTCAGAATTTTCGTGCTGTTTATAACGGTAGCGATTTTAATAAGAACGATGGAGTTGCAATCTTCGTGAAAGACACTATTAATTTCACGAAAAACATCTTTGGCCTGGGCGAACAAAAGGTAATTCAGACTGAATTTACTGTACAGGATAAAAAGTTTCTTTTACTTACACTCTATAGGTCACCGGCCTCGAACATAAATTTATTTTTAGAATCATTAAAGATCTATATGGACTCAATAAATGATACACATTTTGATTACATTATTTTTCTGGGAGACATTAATATCAACCTACGGTCAAACGATATTCTTACAATGGAGTATTTGAATATTTTGGCTGATTATGATTTTCAGTCGATGATTAACGATGTTACTAGAGAGCAGGGTCGGAGCGGGTCTTGTATTGAATATTGATCATATATTTCTCAAGAGTAAAATAGCTAATAATGCTACGGGTATTATTCTCAAGACATATCTAACAGACCACTACTCAACAATTTTAGAAACACCTGGTATAAAAACCAAGGTGAGTAATAATCAAAATAATCAGAAAGTATATCCTAAAATAAATATGCATAGGCTGAACTCGGTAGCGAAAATGATAGATTGGAGTCATTTCTATTCTCTGGGCAATATTGATCAGATGGCGGACTCATTATCTGATACTTTTACTACCATGTTATCACGTAGTACGACATTTAAAAAAGTAAGACATAAGGATGTTAAGAGGAAATGTTGGATAACTGAGGGCTTAGTGCGTTCAATAAATAAAAGGGATAAGATGTATTGAGGATTGCAACGTGATGCATTAAATGTTCAGATCAGGCGGGAATTTACTTTGTATCGAAACATACTTAATATACTCATTAAGAATGCGAAAAATAATTATTTTTGTAGTAAGCTGGAGAATGGCAGTGGCGATAGTAAAACGATATGGAGTGTTGTAAAGGAAATTAGTAATTCCAAAATTGAAACAAGTATAGGTTGTGTAAAGACGGAACAGTGTCTTGTAACGGGAAAGCGAGAGATGGCAAACGCATTCAACGAATATTTTGGTAGTGTTGGCAAGAAGTTGGCATGTCAGATAAAGCCTTCAAATTTTGAAAATAATAGTAATATAAATTCTGCGTCAATGTTTTTATCTCCAACAGATGGGGACGAGATTTCTAAAATTATTAAAACATTAAAAAGCAACAAAGCTCCTGGTTTTGATCAAATAACTGCGGAAGTTCTTAAGGAGATATGTGCTGATGTGTGTCAACCGATTTCATTTTTAATAAACAGAATTTTTAGGGATGGTGAGGTTCCGAATATTTTTAAGAAGGCTGTTGTTAGGCCTATATTTAAGGCAGGTGATAGGCAGGATACGGGAAACTATAGACCGGTTTTATTGATTACTTCATTAGCAAAGGTGTTTGAATTGGCACTTAAAAATCGCCTAAACAGTTTCATAAGGAGGTATAAATTAGTTTCCTCCAGGCAGTATGGATTTCAGGAAAATAAATCAACCGATGATGCATTATGTAATCTAACTTCGAGAATAGGAAAATCTTTGGATTCCGGTGAAAAGCCTTTGTGTCTGTTTCTTGATCTTAAGAAAGATTTTGATACCGTCAGTCATACTAAACTCTTGGAAATATTAGAAAAATTGGGTTTCCGAGGTACAGTTCTCAATCTTTTTAAAAGCTACTTAGCTCAGAGAATACAAGTTGTAAGTATCGATGGAACATATAGTTCCGAAAGATATGTTGAATACGGAGTTCCTCAAGGAACAGTTTTGGGTCCTATACTATTTACCCTGTATGTGAATTCTTTGTTGGAGTTGAGAATCAATGGAACTGTTATAAGTTTTGCCGACGATACGGTAATTTTTTACAGTTATGTAACGTGGCCGGAAGTTAAGAATAAAGCTGAGGAGGACTTGAGAACTTTAAAAAGGTACTTTGACTCGATGTTGTTAACTTTAAATTTCGCGAAAACAAAGTATATTCCTTTTAGTTGTTATGCAACGGGACTTCCTGATTTTAACGAGCTTTCTTTGAATTCTGATAACGACTCATATAGTATATCTAGGGACATTTCATTGAAATACTTGGGAGTTACCTTAGATTCCCATCTTAGATGGGATAAACATGCATACCATATTATAAAAATTTTAAGGTCACTCTTATACCGGTTTAAAATCTTAAAAAATATACTCCAACAAAAACATTTAAAAATAGTATATCATGCCTTGGTTGAGTCTCGAATTGCATCCGGTATATTAGCATGGGGTAGCACGGTTAGAAAATACATAAATAGTGTTGAAATTCTACAGAAGCGGATTATGAAGATAATGTTTTCAAAACACTTTCGCTTTCCAACTGATGAACTCTATCGTGAAACGAAATTGTTGGATATCCGTCAATTATATTTCTACAATGTGGTAAAATATCAAAAAAAAACATGCTTCCAACCTTATGGGCATTAATCACGAACATGACACAAGAAACAAACTTTTAAGGAGTCGTACGCTTATGGCAACTAAATCAATTGGTCAGAGAACATTTGAGTATTTATCGCCAAGACTATATAATGTGCTTCCTGGTGAACTGAAAACGATCAACTCAAGGGAACTTTTCAAGAAGAAGGTTAGGGATTTCATTATACAAAAGGACAGATATTTTTTTCATAATTTGATAGAAATGAATATGAATTGAACGTTTTCAAACTATTAGTAGAGATACTGTTGTAATAGAATGATGGTCTTAGTATTAGTGATTTTTCTAGTGATTTTTAAGTGTAAAATGGATATTATATATGTGTTTTATTTTTGTAAGAAGTATGAAGGTGTTTCATGAGCTGTGTATGTTCTAGGTCTTTAGTATTCATGGAACGGAAAGTGGCGCTAGAAGGAGAGTAAAATCGACAGAGACCCACGTTTAGCTTAGGCTTTGTGGGGTTTTCTTGTTTTATTTGCTCTATATTATTGGATATTTTAATCATAGCATGTAGTTTAGTATTATTAACTTTTCGTATTGCATTATGTGTGCCTTTGTAATTAATTTTTCTTTGGCAAATAAAACACACATTCATTCATTCATTCATTCATTCATTCATTCATTCATTCATTCATTCATTCAAATCATATTTTTCACACTAGCTGTATTTATATGAAGACGATAAACACTACACTATTTTCATTAACATTACTTCAAATTTCTTCTTCCACTTATTCTTATCCCAAATGTCTTATATCCAACATATATTGTGTTGGGGCAGTTGAGACGATCCTTTATTTTTATCCAAATATTCAAAAAACAATGCCAGGAACCTCGCATGAGCGCTTTTGCATGTCTGGGCAACTTTGCCCTCGGTTTTCATTTCCTGCTCTACATGTGACACTGACCATTACAACTTAAATCCATAACTAAAACTATTAGATCTATTAAACATGAATGAAACAAAACTTTGAGGAGATAATGACTGGTGAGCTATATTAGAACTACAGAAGTAAGAGCTGGATGAGATAATTACGGTATAAAATTTGCTTGTCTGCCTGAATTAAGCATTTAAACACGGCTCTTCTCATGCTAGACCTTAATTCTATTAATTTAGTAGTCAGCAAGCTTCATATTAAATCAAAAAAGTTTTCACAAGCAATAAGTAGCCAATGTTCTTTTGAAGTATCGTATAAGCATCGAATATTAATTTAATAAACTGTTTTATAAGCTTGTGATATTACATCTATAAAGCCAGTATGGACGGTGTAAAATTTGTAGCATCGAGTGTTCGAGCAAGCCGAATTGGACCAAAACCTCACGAGAAATTTGGAGCATCAGAATTACCCATGTCTTTACAGCCCATTAAATTGCGTCTAGTAGTTAGATGCTTTGCTTGTAATAAGGACGGCCCGGGTTCGATTCCCGTCGGTGACAAGACATATATTTTAATTTTTTCTAAGATTATCTTTGTTTATCGTTTTTAATTTAGTTTATTTTTGTTTAGTTGCACCAAGCGTAAAGTTAACAGTACTCTTTTAATTTACAACTGTACCGCGATGACTCACGGCTCACCGGTAAATACGACAAGGGTTTACACTGTCTGTATCTGCTTATTTAAATTTAATACAAGTACGTGATGAAACAAAAATTAGGGTAAATTCCCTATAATCTTCGAGTAAGGCCATGTTTAATTAGCGTAGAGTAAATCTTTAAAATTGTTGCAGGGAACCTAGACGCCTACGGATTAAGGTACGAAATTCTAATTACTTAGCTAAACAATGATCAGAAAAATATAATGACTTAAAAGTACTAAAAACAGAGTAGAATGGACCAGACGGAATAGGTCCTCTATTTCTATTTAAACTATTCTTACATTTAATAAGTTCCATACTTTCAATATGCGTCTAATAATCTATCAGTTTTATATTGTAAATGAATTTTAAATATATATGAAATTGGATGCATGAATTGTAACCAAAAATATGTTGGGCAAGCTAGAAGATCTATACGAACGAGATTCAAAGAACACATAGCTTATTTAAGGGGCGGGATGAGGCGGACCAACCTCATCTCGCCCCTGGCCGCTCCTGTCAGACAGTCACGACAGACGGCAAGAGCGCACCAGTTCGTCGTACAATTGGAAACACCTAGAACATCGCTTTACAAGAACTCCTTTGTCTGGCGCACTGCATCACTGTGGAACTCACTCCCAGGTCATCTGTTCCCACTAATTACAACTTACAAATATTCAAGAGCCGTGTCAATCAACATCTTCGCACACACACCGCTCGTCGAGCGCCATAGGGTCTCCCTTTAGTGTGTGTGCCACTGCCATAAAAAAAACTATGGTAGAACCGAAAAATCAAGTGTTGTCGAGAATGCTTTTGATAAGAATCATAGAATAACAATTAAAATTATGAAATTAATTCATAATATAACTGATAGGAGATTACTAGACGCATATGAAAGTATGGAAATAAGAATAGTTTAAATAGAGATAGAGAGCCGATTCCCTATAGTCCATTGTATTGGTTAATCGAGCGTGACTAGTGGGATTCCAAGATTGGTTCAGCTTGATTAAGCAAACAGTTAGTATAAAAGAGTTACGTAGATTTTAAGTTTAGTTTTAATCATCTCCTGATGATGCTCTAGCATGGTTAGCGAAACGCGCGTCGAGTGAAAAAATTCTGTTTGGGTATTGTGGATAAAACTCTGTTTTAGTGCATTTTGCTGAAGGTTCCAAACCCCAACATAGACTTAAAAGAAAATTCAGTATTTTTAAATATAATAAAGAAATTTAATGCTACTAATCAACAAATTAAAAATAACCAAAAATTACTAGAAAATAGGTGAAATCAAATTGGGTCAATAGTACCGTGCGTTCAATTTATCTTGATAACATTGTCATTCGCTGTAACTCTTTTGTTTTTACAGATATCAAGGTAAACAAAAAAAACAAAATGTAAGGTTGGTGGCCAAGGTTTTTTCTCAGTTACATATCAAACAAAACACTAACAATTTTCTGACACATAAGCCAACTTTATATTTTTTAAACGGAACACCCTGTATATTACTACATTTTTGAACTCTCTAGAGAAATCTAAAAACATTTCATGTATAATATCCTATACATATCTTTAACTGTTATCGAAATATTGACAGTGGAAAGTCGGACATTTTGACATTTAACCCGTGGATACAATTAAAGGAACTTTTAAACCATGAGTGTCTATGAAATTGATGATCTTGAAAATATCGAAAAGCAAATACCTTTGCAAAATTAAAGAAAATAAAGATCCTTATTTTGAACTACAAAAAAAATTAAAAATACGTAGGTCTGCGTCTTTTAAAAGCACCTTAACTTTTCTAAAAACCATAAACGTAGAATATTTTCTTTTTAAAACCCCTCATTATCCGAAATATCATCTATTCAACCTCATTTCTAAACTTTTTTTATATCTTTATTATAGATAATAATGTATTTTTATATTATTTTTGACACAGCTCATTTTCTTCTGTCATTATTATTCACCTATTTGTAATATACTATAGCCGCGTTAGTTTTTCTCATCTTTTTCCTCGATTTGCTCTAACATTTTGACAGGCACATGACTTGGATTTTCCTTTTAAATGCACCGAACTCGTGACTGTCAAATTTTCAGAGCACATCGAGGAAAAAGATGAGAAAAACGCAGCCTATGTAGTGTTTTGTTGAAACTAGTGTCACCTCAGGATAACATAAGGTCTCTTCTTGGTTGGAGCAGTATCTCTGTCTTCTAAAGCGGGAATAATCATATATTTTTCTCTATCGCTTTGTACTGATTTGAAAACTTAATTATAATACAGTTTTTCCAGTAACAAGCATGCGCAAACAGACTTGAGTGCGAAGAGTAAGGTCGCGCGTGGGGAAAAATAAAATTACTCAATTATCTCATAGGTAAGAAAAATTTTATGGTATTTTGGTAACTTTAGACTGTTTTATGAAACGTAAGAAACCGTTGCGTTGCAAGCCTTAGATAGATAGATAGATAGAGAAGCATTTATTTCAAAACAAATTTGTAAGGTTACAAAGTTTGAAATACGTCAAAGATATATAAAATAATAAAAAACATAATAAAAACAAATTACACGTTAAAACACCACAAATCTAGACACAAAATATAGGGCTCCCATTGACATTATCATTACAGTCCACGTATTCCTGAATGGTGTAGGGTTCAATGCGATTTAAATAATCGAATAGGAATTTTTTAAATTGTGAAATATTATTTATGTTTTTAATTTTAGATGGCAAATTTTTATAAAAGGTGACAGCTGCATAATGACAACTCTTTTCTGTCAAGGTTAATGAATGTTTTGGAAAGTTATAATCTAACAATTTACCTCTTGTACAATAAGCATGGTCTCTCTTTAAATGATGGAAAGTTTCGGGATGTTTTTTGAAAAACACAATGCACTCGAAAATATAAATTCCGGATGCCGTTAAAAGTTTTTGTGTTCTAAATACACCACGACATGATTAAGTGTAATCCATATTTAATAAAATTCTTAAAGCTTTTTTTGATATAAAAATACTCTAGACAGATTTGAAGCTTGGCCCCAAAATATTATACCATATCTCAATAGAGATATAAAAGAACTGTGGTAAACCATACGGCGAATGTCGTAGCTTAAATTTCTAATTATTATTCTTAGTATATAGCATGACGTTGCTGGTTTTTTTAGAGAGGGAGTCAATATGGCAATCCCACTTAAAATTTCCATCAATATACAAACCCAGAAATTTGCATGAGTCTGCAATAACAATCTCAGTACTTTCTATCTTGATAGTATCAGGGACATCCTTCTTATTTCGAGAAGTCTTAAAGATAATGCACTACGTTTTTCCTGTATTCAAGATAAGCCCATTGTCGTGAAACCATTTTTTTAATAATAAGAACTGTCCTTCTGAATGACGCAAAAATGTGTTGATATTTTTATTCTTAGTTAATAGGTTTGTGTCATCAGCGTAGTTTACAATAGTTGTCAAAGTATTAAAAACAGCAGAAGGAAGGTCATTTAAGTAAACAATAAAGAAGAGTTGCCCAAGTATACTTCCCTGTGGGACACCTAGTTTTACTGATAGTTTTTCAGATGTAAATTTAGAATTATTATTTCTGATGACCACCCTCTGAGTTCTATTTGAGAGATATGTTTTTATCCACGACATACCTGAACAGCTTGTGTAACAAATCAATGTGAGAAAGACAGTCGAAGGCCTTGGAGAGGTCCAGAAAAAGACCACATGCAACCTCCCCCCTCTCCAATGCCTCCAGCGTTCCCTCCACGAACTCAAAAATGGCTGTGTTAACAGATCGGTTTTCCAAGAATCCATGCTGAAAGTTGGAAAACAGGCCGTTAGATATAAAATATATTTTAAGCCGGTCGTAAAAAATCTTTTCGAATATTTTCGAAAACGAAAGCAAAATGCTAACCGGGCGATAATTTTCCAGGCTATTACGGTCCCCTTTCTTATATAGGGGATCACGTAAGCATTTTGCAGAGTACCGGGGTACATCCCCTCTGAAATAGAACAATTTAAAATGTCGTTAAGTGGTTTTGTTCTAACATAAATAAATTTTTTTAATAAAGAGAGTGGGATTTCATCCTCTCCTGCAAAGTTTTTGTTTTTGAAACTTTTAACAACATTTAATATTTCAATTTCTGTAACGGGTCTCAAAAACATAGATTCCGGCCTATTTCCCAACAAAGAATGACAGTTTGTTCCTGGTACAAAATTACTATTTTCATTTACAATATTTCTTGCACAATCGACAAAAAGTGAACTAAAGTTACCAGCAACCTCTTGAAGATTACCGTCGGGAAGGACTGGAGTGCTGTGATTTTTATTATTTTTTGTTAGATTGTTAACAATATTTCAGGCTGCTCTTTTTTATTATCTGCCAAAGATAGTTTTCGGGCAAAATAATCACTCTTGTTCTGTTTAATTTCTGGTTCGTACTCCCTCTTTAGATTGGAATATATTTTTTTAT
>MU184478.1:67154-78422 GCA_016904865.1 Pissodes strobi
TAAAGAATTCCTACTATAGTTTAGGATCGAAAACGTTATACCGGTGTGTTCATTTTGTGCTGTGAGGCCCGGTTGTCTCATCGTGAGAAATTTGACTTTAGAACTAGGTATACCTACTACTCGAGATACTATCTAATTAATCATGTGCCATTCGAGAAAACATTATGTAAAATGATCAAAAGTAATTTAGTAAACATTAACTAACTGCCGTAAGAGGGCGATTTCATAGCCATTCTTGTGACGAACAGTACATATTATATTTAAAAAAAATGGAACTAAGTATTCTATTTTACTTTTTTCACACAATACATTGATTTAATTTAAGATAGAAATAAAATTTTTAAAAATTTATGTTATGAACTAAGTATACAAGAGATAAAATATCCTGGGTATAAATAATCGTATTTACATACAGGGTGAACAAGAGCTGGGCATAGATGAACCACAGATTATCTGGATTGGACCAAATATACTTTAGTAGAATGTTACAATAAATCGATAATTGATGCTACTATATAAAATAAAGTGTTGAAAAGGATTAATTGCCGGTTGTAGAGTAGATAACCTAAAAATTTAAATCTACCAATTTCCGGGATCCAAGACTATATCTATGCTAGATCGGCAGATCCAATAACAGTCTGTAATAGGATTGTGAGCTTGATCATCAGATGTTATCCATAACTGGTATCGAGTTTTTTATGGTAGTGCCACACACACCAAAGGGAGATCCTATGGCGCTCGATGAGCGGTGTGTGCGAAGATGTTGGTTGGCACGGTTCTTGAATACTTGTGGGTTGTAATTAGGATGGAAACAGATGTCCTGGGAGTTCCACAGTGATGCAGTGCGCCAGACAAAGGTAATCTCGTAAAGCGATGTTCTAGGTGTTTCCTATGTACGACGAACTGGTGCGCTCTTGCCGTCTGTCGTGACTGTCTGACAGGCGCTGCCAGGGGCCGTCTGTCGTGACTGTCTGACAGGCGCTGCCAGGGGCGGGATGAGGCGGGCCAAATCCTGGGAACAGCTGCCGTGAGAATATCTGTAGAACAGGGACATCTCGGCGATATGTCTGCGATGTTCCATACTATCCAGATTCCTGGTCAACTCCAGGTCGCCGACACACAGCATTCTTCTGAATGAAATCCAGCAGCTTTAGGGTGTGCTTTGGTGCGGCACCCCAGATGTGTGAGCAATATTCTAAACACGGTCTTATTTGCGCTTTGTAGAGCAAGAGCAACTGCTGCGGCGTACACAGTTTTTTTGTTGCGAAATAGCTGCCCAAGATTCTGGGAGGCTAATTTTGCGATATTAGCAACGTGGTCATGTTAGGACATAGTACTCTTGACCCAGCAGTCCGATTGACGAGGATGAAGGAATGGCCGATCCTGTCATAATGATGTCAGGGCCCGCCGTATTGGCCCTCTTGGTAAACGTGGCTGCTTGGGTCTTTGATGCATTAAACTTGACCAGATTTATGTCGCCCCAAGTTTGAACTTTCTCCAGGTCTCGATTAATTCCTGTAATCTGCTCCTGTCTGCGGTGATGTCTCAGTCGCTGGTAAAGGTTTTTCTGATCGAAATTGGGAGACAAGAGTACTGTCATCTGCAAAACTGTAAACAGGATTGTTCGTTTCGGTCAGCAGGTCATTAATATAGACGAGGAACAGAGTTGGTGGAAGTATTGCGCCCTGATGCATTTCTATGGCGAGAATTAATTGTAAATGTATAGCAGTTGTGGATCGTCAATTAATGTATTAATTTGAAATTCATTTCGTCCTCATTGTCTTTGCATTGTTTGGATTGTACCAAATATACTTAATTCTTAAATACTCTATTGAAAGACGTGGAAAATATTGCTAGCATTCCATGCAGCATGCCTTTATCGCCAATGCTTTCTTACCTTTCTGCTAGGTTTTCAGTATGAACAGGATGACAACATTTATACAAATCAGCACAATGTTCACACACCTTTTGCAGTTGAGCAAATTCCTTTCTAAGAAATCATCATTTCTGGTTGCGGGAATAAAATATGGTTGATTAATAAATTGCAGGGCAGAAAGAAGAAATATCAAATGTATAGACCTTTTCATCTAAATGCTGATTGCAGCTTCTAGTTCCGGTAGCAATAAAGATATCCTAACGAATAAAAATATCTACTCTACATTGTAAAGATAATCTGTGAATATTATTCATTGCATTGCATTCATTGCAAATAAAACAGGACCGCCTTTGAAGTCTGTTTTGTAACATTAAGTTTCATACTGGCAGAGTTATTTTCAATATTCTGAATTTCACGATGGCAATTTAAAGTCTTGTTTCAGGTGAACCATCTATAAAGAGCAATCGCTATTTGTTGTTTAAGTTCATTTGCTGCTCCATGCAATAAAGCCATTTTCCGTCTATTAAAATGTGTATCGCCATTATAACATGCCATATTATTATTAAAGCAAAGTGCCTTTTTTAATATCAATCGCTTTGCCTAATACACGTACAAGATTAAACTTTTGTTTAATACTATTGCAAAAATAACAAAATGCGCTTTTGTTTTGTTGCCATGGGTATGGCCAAATAGCATACTTGGCCCATCGATAATACTTTTTATCAAAAATATGATAATATGTACCATTCGTCACAATAAAGGCTATGAAATCATCCTTTCGCGGCAGATATGACAATTAAATTGTTATGTTTACTAAATTACTTTTGATCACTTTGTATAATTTTTTTGTCGATTGGCACAGAAGAAGTAGGTAGTATCACGAGTATGTAGCAGACTCACTCAGTATTATAATGTAGTTAGTTATTAGTATTAGTATTAGGCATAGCAATTTAAGTCACGATGAGGCAGCCGTTATAAGCGGACCAGGTGAATGTATATAAACTAACCATCTACTGAGGTAGTCATTTCATTCACGTACGTAATCAGGGGGTGGCGAGTCTAAAAGTATTACAGTAGGTATACCTAGTTCTAAAGTCAAATATTCTAACCACAATCCAAAACTATATTAGGAATTCTTTATTTTGCTTTTTATAATAATATATTGAAAATTAGGCAAATATAGCCGTTAGTTTTTTTATTCAACAGAATTGTTGGCATTTATTTACTTCCGAATATCTATTCTTCAAATTGAATTTTTTCTTGCTACTATTTTGTGTAAAGTCGTTTATAAACTTCTGTGCCACGTTTAAGAAGACACCATATGCACCATATGGTCTAAAGACTGGAACAAAAATGTTTAATTTACTACTAAAGAAAATATAGACAAAAATTTTCTTTAAAAAATCTCAAAAGTCCAAAAAAGCCAATTTTAATAATCCATAACTCAAAAACTGGTCATACAATTCAGTTATATCCATGTCCATGTCCGCAGGAAACTATAATCACTGTGAAGCATAGTCTAATTTTTTCAGCAATTTGTTAAATAAATGTTGTAGTTCTTTCAGCCTTCATTAAAAATTTTTCAAAAAATAATAATTGTTTTTCTTCTTGTTGTTATCTGATGCGCGTAGAAGAAAGGGTTTTTCTAACACGTGCGCAAAGCGTCTTTCCCGCACCAAGCATACCTGTTTTTGCGCGCAAAAGAAGTATGACTTGTTAGGTAAATAACTATGCACTGATTGTTACCAGCTTCTAAATGGCGTACTCAAATATCTATAAAATATCCGTTACAAAATAAGACTTTTGCATACACCTTTCTGAAACTTAATTTTAAAATCATTTGGATTGTACTATCAGCTTGACGAAAATATTTTTCTGCTCTATTATTTTTCACACTTAATTTTTCAGAACTCTGCCTTGTTAGTTTGTTTTCATAACTATACATATTATGATACACAAGTTGTCATAACAATACCTAATTGATTTTTTTTTGTAATTTTTTCATGATTATTTAATTTTTGATAAAGTCTTTGCCACAAAAATAAAATTAGAGTAGACGGTCAGATGTAATTATCTGTTTTAAAAGCAATGTTGAAGTAGAATATATAAATATACCTAATATAATTTTAATTATACCATTATCCAAGGTGTATTGCATGCATAACACAAGTTTACAATTCTCGTTGCGCTTTATAGAATAGACAAAGTTTGTTTTGCGACAACATATTTGTTGCAGTGTGTATAAAAATTAGGAATAAATATCGTTCAAATTTTTTAGAGGCACGTAATATAAATGCAGAATGGTGAGACGAGACGTATTTTATAGAATTTGTTGTATACAACTTTTAAAATATTGTGCAATTGAAAACTGGATAACTGTTTTTAGCAAAAATATTAATTCGACGATTAAATCATGGAAACCGTGGCATTGCATATTATTTACATTTGCTCGTACGAATTCAAGCTGTTTTTATGTGGCCATCTTGATGGGCCTGCTTAACGAAAGATAGTATCTCAAACAACGATTGCAAGGGTAAGCTCATGTCGACCTTAAATTAGATCACATTTTTGTATCAAAATGTCACATTATCATAAGTTCAAAACAATACGCAAACGTCCCTCCAGTCGAAGGACATTATATTACGAGATTTTCTGACAACTTTGCATGACAAGATTGTATGAATATTGTGTCAATTTATTACTAAACTAAGCTGGTTGTTTGATGGCGTATTTTGACGCTTCTTTCTACGACTATAAACAACTTACTCAAATGTTGTTCATTGTTCTTGCCGCTTAGTTAGGTTTGTTGTATTTTGGAGCAATTGGCATGGAAAACAAGTCTAGTTTAAAATCTTAGAAGAAAACATTTTTTAAGAAGTATAAGCTTGATGGATATTACCAAAGCATTAACCTATGAGGGCAAATTGGCCTCATTTACAACCCCTCTTTTTAATTTCAGGTCACATAAATTAGGATTTATTTGAGATTTAATAAACGGCGTATCATCGGAAACTATGGCAAATTTAATCAGTTTTATCAGATTATCCTCAAGGAAGAATAACTACTTCATCATTCTCTAAAAAGACATAAATGACAACATTACTGTCGATAATGGTGGCCCATTTTTCAGAATACGCCACTTAAAATCACTTGCGGCCAGGGCACGTTGTAAGCACGACCTTCATTCCAGAAACATCCTATTCAAAGGGCCTCTCCTCAGATATTAATGGCACCCTTTTAACATTTAGGGTCTCCATTTTATCAATAACCGGCTATAAAAATGTTTTCTGTAATGTCTACATAATTTCGGGTGATGGAGTTTCTCTTGCGCAAAAAATAATGGGTTATTTTAGGAATTTGCATTGAATAGAATTTAAATGTAAGAAATTACAGCACATTATTTTTATGAGTATTTAGTTTGGACGAATAGAAATGATTGTTAAAAGTACAGCTTAACTGTAACTATGCCATAGCTCCCCGTAATGCCCCGAATGCTGCAGTATGCCATAGCGCACGTGTAATGACTCTTATTACATAATTACAGTAAGTAAATGATTGGCAATGTGTTACTCGCAGATAAAGATTTATATTTTTCTCTATACTTGGAATAGAACATTAGGCAACCATTAATCAAAATATTAATTCAGCTTGTGATTGTTTATACAACTACTTCAAGTATTTTTGACAAAGCTACGTTGGTGTACCATCAACGCCGCTTGCTTTATTGGCATGTGGATGATTGGCATTGTTTTTACAGTTTTTTTTACGTTTTGAGTAAGTTTACGTTTTATTGCAAAGTTGTCAATATAGTATAAAATTCTCATAAAAAAGGCAAAGGAATGTTTTTTTTTATTAACTGCAAATACATATTATTTTGTTGATACAAGTTATGTTTATTGTAAATAAGTCGGGTTATTTGCTAGTTTATAATATGTAAGTTTCTCTTTACAGCACTTACAGAATAGTATATTAAGATACTAGTTTTAAAAGACCATATTCTATCACACGAGCACAAAATTAGGAAACGACCCGCTTGCGGGGAGTTTCCTACCGTGCGAGTAGGCTAAATGTCTTTTAAAACATGCATTTTATACTATTTTTTCTACTTTGGTCGGTGTTTAATGAAAAACATTAATTTATTCAAGTCACGATCAAAAGTTGGATGGCCATCTGGTCACTTTTGACGTCTGTATTATTTGCAATCCCATTCAAAACGGTGTCGAAATTTTTGATAGTGAGCCTTGACATTGAACAATTTTGTTAATATCATAGCAAACAGTCAACAAAAGTAGTGTCGAAAAGAGCTTCTTTTCGACACTACTTTGCGTATCGAAAAGACTTCTTGATGATACCAAAATAGAAAAATATCTGTATGGTGGTTAAGCAGTTTTGCATTCATAAAAGTTACTGCAAAATAAGATACGCCAAAAGCCGCGCGCAATCATTATTGATTATCAACTGTCTCTTTGACACCGGTACGTGTTAAAGTACATTCCTACGGGGCATTGACGTAGGACAGCAGTGGCGTTTGTTGCCAAAACTCAGCCGTCCTGCAAGTCACACATCTCGGGTGGTTGATTATCTACTTCGTAGTTGGAATCATTGTGTTGCTATCAATGCCATCGCTTCATGAATTCTATACAACTTGATGTCTTGACAGTCCCTTCATTGAAATCAACTTTCTATACATCATAGGTATCATAGCCCTTCGTCCGAACACTTTAGTATGGAAAAATATCTTTAGGCTTTAACTTCAAACCAGGTTCACACTGAGTTCTTTTAATAGCGACTTAGTCATAAACCTGGTACTTCTAGCAAGCCTTCCGCCTTAAATTAGAGGTTTCTCTGTTTTTTTTTGCTTTAGTAGTCTATTTAACTTTTTGTCAGCTCTCTCAACTCCTCACTTTTTTCATCGAAGTTTTCTTCTTCCAAACGTTCTGTAATTCTTAATCTGTCTTGTTTTTCATTTCCGCATCAAACATTAAATTGAATGGGTTCGTGTTGATTGATCACTGATACGTAGAATTAGTCAGACGCCGCACCTATTCTACGTACTTATACCATTTGCCTGCTTCATTAGTAGTTAATTTGAATGGGTCGAGATTATGACAGCATTAATTTCTTTCGATTTAGCAATTTGCGCGGAGTAGTCCCATCGTAATATGAAGGTGATTTATCTTATTAATTTTGCAATAGTCCTCGAATTCTTGTGAGGTAAAAACAGTATACCTCTGTACGACACTGTGTTCTTCGGGTTCCCAAAATTAGTCTGCTGCCTATTGAGCTTTCCAAAATTTCCTTTACCGATTTCATCAGATAAAGCCACACGAACTTCGCGAAAGAATCTAAAACTGCGCTTGGAATGATCTCTTTAATAGTGTGGTTCCATAAATCACCATCTGATGCATCCGTGTGTAATTCAAGTTCTGCCCTCTATCTATAAATATTTAAACTGGTCGCTTGGATAACAATTTATTCAATCTGGTAAAAACCTCTTTTTCATCCTTCTCGAATCAAAATTCTCGCCTCCTCTTTAATAAATCAGCTAGAAGTTTTGCAATAGTGGAGTAAGCTTTGTATTTATTTCATCGTCTTGAGTTCTGAAAATTTTATTATAACCCTCTTTTTTTCTGTTGACGGATAGATTTTTTCATTTTCTATCTGATGGCAAGAAATTCAAATGTTCTTGTTTATCTCTGACCGATATTAAGTTGCAGCCTTTAACATAAGTCATATTTTTCTTAATATTTCTTCCTTGCCTTCGGCATAGGTTAGGTCATCCTTGTATTGCTTCTTGGTTAATCAGGACACGGAAAATAGTATTGATACATTGAAATATCACCGCGCGCCGGCGAGTTACATAATCTGAACGAAATTGAAATTGATCCCTATGTGTAAAAAATACGTGAAATAATCCATTTCTTAAATCTAATGCTGTAAACACTTTCGCTACATAAACTCAGTCTACCTGATCCTCTATTATTGGCAACGGAAATCTGCCCTTAAAAAATTCCTATTTATTTAAGGGAAAACTATACATACTCTAGTAGCTTCACACCTTTTCGTCACAAGTACCACCTGCGATGTATACTTAGAACCCCATGGTTCCACCACTCCCTCGTCAGTCCATTGTTCCACTTGTTTGTGAGCTATATCTATTTTAATAAAAGGTAATCTTCATGGACTAAGATAATTAGGAACTTCATCTTTGAATATAATCTTCATCTGCATCTTGCCTCTTTTCGTCTAATGATCTGCATTCTTGAACTAACTTCTTTACTTTCTTTAATTTCGTCTTTTACTCCAACTCCTATATCTTTTTCTTCCTCACTATATATCAAATTTATTTTCATTACCCTCTTTACGTCGTCGTCATCTTCCTTTAACTTTGTCAACTTCATTCATATTTTTTGTAATTTGTATCACCGCTTGGTCGAGCAGCTTGTTCCCAATGATTAGTTCATCGCTTTTCATAACATCATTAGGTGCAACATATACAATATAATGAAATTGTTCGTCATTTATCTTCCATTTGCATTCCAATTTTCCCTAGGATAGCACAGTGCCTCCAAATCCCTCAAAAGCAGAATTCGATTTTTCCAGATGCACGTCACTTCATATGTCAATAAATACCCTAAATAGAACCTATTCTATTAAAACCGCTTTGTAAGTCTTGTTTGAGTAAGACTCGGAGTATGGTTGATCAGTTTTACGTACATTTGTATTTTCTGTATTAGTTAATTTGGATGACAGATCTTTTGGTTTGTTTCGGCCCTAACATTCATATGACATATGTCCATAGTTATTATCCGAGAATACTAAACTGTTGAGAAGCGACAGAATAATTTCAATCTAGTATGCGCATTCGCCAAATATGCTGCTTTTCCGTCACCGTCCGTCAGTGTCGAGATATGTCATTGATGTCAACAGATAAGTTGTTTTGTAGTCCAAGTGGCAGTGTCGCTAATAGTGCATTTTTTAACGATCTGTATTTTCGCTTTATTGTTGATTTTATTCGATTGGCATATAATAATAATAATTATAGGCATGTCGAGTTCGGGTAACAATTGTGTCTATAGGGGATGTTCGGTTGTTACTGGGCAAGGATTTAGTTTATTTTCGTTTCCCAGAAATCCAGAACTGTAAGTATTTATTTTTATATAAATTATTTCTTAAATTTATTTAATAAATAGTTATCCTTTTAGGTAACAGTCGAGTTTTAGTATTTACTGAGTTGTCAAATTCATGTTTTTCTACCATTAGGTTATTCTGGAATGAAAATATTTAACTTAAAACTAATAAAATAATATTATATTTTTCTAACTGACGTTAGTTAAGAAAAGTTAAACTATTCACAATACGAATGAACACCTATATGAGTTTGGGTGCCCTTCCTGGAGATGCCTTGGGTACAATAGATGATTTATATTTATTTAATAAATTATTTGACATGTTAAATTCGTACTCCTTACGACCATCCTATAAGTTTAAGAAAGTATTTGAAGGCTCTCAATATCAAATTAAATTTTTAAAAGATGCTTTATGGTCTTTGTCTGAAATGAAAATTTTTGACAAAATTGGCAAAGACATATCCAACAGGGTAAGATTTCCAAAATGCTGGGCTGTAACAATGCATGGGCTTATCAAATTGTGGGAAAAACTTTCAAAAGCAAATTTTAAATATTTAAAAACGAGGCGTATAAATACAGATTTTTTTGGTAGTGCCCGGCAACAATGTTAATCCCATCCTTATACAGTTTCAGACCGCCTTCCGAAAGCTATCTTGGCAAAGTTGTTTCCATACGGACCAAATGAACTGCCAAGAAGATTTTGATCAATTGTTAATTAATTTTGATACCGCACATGTAGCTGAAAATATTGTCAATGAAGAACATCAGTTAACTAATACGATAACTCTACCAAACTATAGCTACAGAAATGAAAACCTAACAACGCAAAATGCCTTCAGCTATGTTTGCGGTTATCTAATTAAAAAGGTACTTGATGTACAGGGTTATCCAACGAGGACTAAACAAGGCGATTTTTTGACTATCCCTGTACTTTTATAAAATAATCTGAAATAGCCATCTTAAGTAATTTTCTCCCGCGCATTCGTATATGTTCAGCAAAAAACAATTGAACATCAAATAAAAGTGCTAGGGGTCACATTGATATTTTCTTAAATAGAACTCCCTGTATATTACTACATTTTTGGACTCTCTAGAAAAACAGTTGAAAGTCGGGCATTTTGACACTTTGACATGCTTTAAAATCTAAACCGCACGAGATCAAAGAAAACGGTTTGCACATATCTATCTTGGGTTTTCATAAGCTATCGAATGATGGTAACTTTGAATTTAATCGGAGTTTTAAAAGTTCCGGTTAATTTTATTTGCAGGTTAAATTCGAAGATATTGTCATTCGATAGTTTATGAAAACTTAAGATAGGAATGTGCAAACCGTTTTCTTTGATCTTGTGCGGTTTAGATTTTAGAGCCTGTCAAAGTGTCAAAATACCCGACTTTCAACTGTCAATATTTGGTAAACAGCTAAAGATACATATTATACACAAAATGTGTTTAGATTTTTCTAGAGAGTCCAAAAATGTAGTAATAAACCTACAGGGTGTTCAATTTAAAAAAATATCAAAGTGACCCCTAGCACTTTTATTTGATGTTCAATTTTTTGCTGAACATATCCGAATTTGCGGGCGAAAATTACATAAGATGGTTATTTCAGTTTTTTTTATAAACGTAGGGGGAAAGGCAAAGAATTGCCTTGTCTGTCTATTCCTCGTTGGATAACCCTATACATAGCTGCGAGATATGTGAATCATTTGCAAAGGAATGTAAAAACTTAGACTTTTCTAATTTATCAATCCATTTAAGAGCTTTCACATCGGAAATTGATATTTATGGCGCGCTAAAATCTCCACGAGAACAATTTGTTAATTTTATCTATCAATTGGAAAAAATATTTACTTCAAAGTTTGAAGATATTTCTCTAGGAGAGGGAATTTCCCATCAATTATTAAGCCTAATGCAAAAGGTGGAATTATTACATCCTTTGCTCTGAATTTCCCAAATTCTTTATTTTGAAGTTTTTTATTCGGTTAAAAATTTTCTATACACTAAAATATTCTAATAGACATTTACAAACATAAAAAAATGACAAAAAATATAATAGAAAATTAAAAATTTTATCGCATTTATAAATAATACCCTGTTTTATGTTTACCTGTGTTTTAAAAATATGCAAAAAATAATTAGAAAAAAATATGTATATTATTTAAAGAAAATACTGTTACATAAATATATATTTTCTCCTACTGAGTGTCCAGTGCCCTTCCTGGAGCTTCTGCCGCCCCGTGCAAAAAGAGAAACTCCCCCCCC
>MU184478.1:102206-117763 GCA_016904865.1 Pissodes strobi
TATATATATATATATATATACATAACGCAAAAAAAATATAACCCAAACTACTGAAAGCGCGCATGCTTCCCATCGTGCTACGTAACGTTAAGCTGGAAATCTCGTATCACCTCTTTGTAAAATAATAATAAATTTATAAATAAAAGCTTTTTTGAACGCTAATAGATTAGGGTCCATTGGCGCCTGGTCTACAACCGAACTATTCCATAGTATATGATGGTATCGTATCATCAGCGTAGCTCAGCGAATAGGAAATACGGCAGGACTTTTACTAAGTTGGGCCCGTGTTTATCCACATTGTTTATATAACCAGTGAAGTGCAAAATTGACGGATAAAATTGGAATATCGCTGAGAATTTATGGCGTCGCTATATCGGAAATATGGTTTCGGGGCATCGTAAGCGCTCCTGGTAGATATGATGTGTTTCATTTAAGAATGGTTGTTGGGCCAGGACAGACTTTAGAAGTTTACGAGAATCTGCATTGCTAATAGCAGGATAATCCAAAATGAGAATATACGAATAGTGGTGATTAAAGAGCGAATTATATACAACCAAAAACGTGCATATGTATGCCATATATTTTTTTAATTTTCGCAGGATATATGCAGAAAAATCTGAAAAATCTGAAAATTCATATAAATATCCGATGAATATGCTATAATAAAACAACTAAAGAGAGTTTTCCTAGAAAAAACCTTTGTATTCCAGCAAGACAACTGTCCTGTTCATACAGCAATAATTATTCGAAACTGGTTTACTGCGATAATATTGGCCTTCAGCCCCGATGTAAATCTGAACGAAAATATATGGGGACCAATGGTAAAAAAATTTATGAGAGAAACTTTCGGTCACAAAATAGAAATGGAAGTTATTCTTGAAACGTGGGAGAATCTCCGTGATGCTAATCTATTAACAAATTTATATTTCATTTCCCCCGCCGCGCCGGCTAAATGAAATTATTGAAAGACATGGAGCGACTACAAAAGGTTAATTATACTTTCTGTGCAAAATGTTATTTTTGTTATTAAAAAATAATGTTTTCTTATACAATGCTGGGTGGTCAAACTAGTTTGCAACATATTGAAAACTTTTTTTTGTGATTTCTCAGAAAATTTCATTCTCAATTTTTAAATTCTGGCCTTACTAAGCAAAAATCAAGAAATCTGAAATGTAGCTTGGGTTTTGGGTTTGAGGAAAGTACCAACTTCTCTCAAGAATGAAATTTTCTGAGATATCGATAATAAAAAAGTTTTCCATATGTTTGTCTTTATGTATAATTTTATTTTAGAGGATTTGTAACTTAACCTTAAATATTTTTTAATTCTGTTCCCTTCTTCATCTTTATAGTTCCGTTAGAGCACCAATATTTTAATTACAACTTCTATAAAATTCTGTCCTATACTGTTTTGCAATCAACTGTGTCTGTACAGTTCAAAATATTTTTAAATATGTACCTTAGATAGCCAAGAAATGTATACTTTGCAAGTTTTTTCTATCTGTACTAGCTTTACAAGATTTCAAACAATTACGAACTAAGTAGACACGCCATATAATTATGCATAGAAAGACATTCGGTTAGGTTTAAACGTATTCAGACTATACAGAAAGTTCCCAACTAAGGTCTAATACTTACAGAACCAAATGGAAACATTTGTATTCGAATACTAGCATCCTTTAAATTTTTAATTTGATGATTCAAATTTTGTTATTTCTTTTTGAACGGTTAATTCAGGAGTCTCACGAGCAAAATGAATGCCAATTGGGCGACAGAAACGGATTGATAAGGGCCAGCAATTTTGCCATACCGGTGTTTCAGAGTTATTTTCAAATATTAATGTAATAGGGACCAAACTAGTAAAGAATATAGAAGCATCAGTGCAGCTGTTGTTCAAAATCACTTGCTTATATTCTGACTGTTCCGAGGTACCATCAAAGCCATATTTATAAATTAAAACTGAATTATAAATTGTATCTGCTGATTCAGCCAAAGCATTTATTCCCTCTTTTTTTTAATAACATTAGTCTTGCACCAGTATGGTGCAATAATGAGTCTGCCGAAATTTCAGCTTCAGTTTCACTTACAACAATGTTATGGGATTAGGGGTGGGCAAAAATAATCGATTATTTGATTAACTTTTAGGAAATTATCAATTAATCGACTAATGGATTATAATTTCAGAAAATATCGATTTCTCGACTATTTCGATTAATCAATTATGTTGATTATTTGGATTTTGATCAATCAATGATATCATTTAATCGATTATTTCGATTATTTCGATTGATCGAGTATTTCGACGAATCGAATATATCGATTATTTTGATTAATCGATGATATGAACAGAGGTCACTTCATGCCAACTAACCCAACCTTCGTTGGACTCCCTCAATGCGGTTTAAATATACCTGATAAAGTGACGACCATACCACATTGGTGTACTCAATTTCTGATCTTAGAAATAAATGATATATGTATATAGAACAATAGCTTCAATACATTGTGATTTGAAAAAATTTGTGAATTTCTTATATTAAAGCCCAAAGATCTGTAGAATGTTGCTATTAAGTCATTATATAGTATGAGGAACAAAAGAGAGTTTGCTGTCAAATAATACACCTAAGTAGAGACGGCGTCATTTGAAGCCTGAAGCCCTCAGACAGTATATGATTGTCACGATTCTCTATAATACTATTTATAAATATGTTGAACATCAGGGGTCCAAAACTGATCCCTCCGGAACCTCAGATGTTGCATCCATGTGGACCGATGATTGGCCACAGAACTCTACTACCTGACGCCTTCCGTTCAAATGAGACCGAAACAAATTTATTAAATCACCCTCAAAGACCGGATTATACTCATATGATATGAAATATCCAAAAACATCAAACAGTATTCCAGAAGATTGTGTAGTAGGAACTTACCACAATTAGTTATCCACTGCTTGCAAATTTACTTACGTTTGTAAACAAATCGAAATAATCCATGGCAGTCAAAATACTGGCAACATTACCTGACATTTTATTATTATGTATATCCACAAAATTAGAGGGTTGTCTAAATCCAAAAATGGCAATTTACGCAAACATAGGTTTTATGATTATAATTACAACGCCAGATTAGAATATCCATTTAGGGGTTCCAAATTTAATATTGCATACTTCTTCTATTAAGACTATTATTTTCTTTGCTTATATGATTGCATTTTCTGAAGAAGGTTGAAATACGACCGAAGCGTTAACTACTATTAAACTATATAGGGAATAACAATTTTCTGTTTTCTGTCTTATTCCCACCAATCTAAAAAAAAAACGAATAAATAAATACAAGCTGGTCCAAGAAACAATGAAGTGAAATTTTACAGATTTCATTTATTCCTTATCCTCTTTTTCCTTATTCGCTAAAAGCTGGAAATACCTACATTTATGTTTCTTGCATTCCTTCTTAGAAAGCATACATTGCTCATTCTAAGGAATGACAATATTATACAAAACAGAATTTCATATATGCACATCTAGGTAAACAAATATGACAGATACGAGCAAGATGGGAACTCTCGACCACTGAAACATTACGTGCTCTATTTGCTTTAGAAGTATGCAAATACAGTCAAACATATTTCCAGAAATGCCGACTTTTTGGATGTCGGGTTCTGATATGCCTCCAACCGTTCATTATACGGAGAGTTTGTGAAGGCCATATTGCGAGCAGCTATTGCGTCGAAAAAGGTTCAAAAGCAGTACATCAAAGCGGTATATTGTTATTGAAACCGCTCTAAACGCAAGCAAAACGTTTCAATTAGGAGTAAGCATATTTACGATTTCAATTCTTGTGTGAGAAATAAATGATATATGTATACTAGAAAATTACTCTTCTGTGTTTAAAGTAGTGATGCAAATGAGATTTCAATCTTACAACAATACATTTTAATTATAGCAATTACTTCTCGAAACATTTTTGGGTCTGTATGTGATATGTTCAGGGTGTCCAATTATTGCTCCCCCAACTGCTTTATATTTGGTAATTTTACTCGAAGGGAGCTTTTCGGCTCCAATATCATTCCAATATATGGAAAGCGAGCAGGAGCGGGAATGAATAATTATTATCAATATTCAGTTTTAATGTCACCTTATATGCCCTGAATATACCGATTTTCATATGATTAATTCAAATTCTTTAACTAAATGGTTTGCTGAGTGTGTACGGCGCAAATGCATTTTACAAGTTTTTGGCCTAGTATGGAAATATTTATTTGATGAAATCACCATACTACGTATAAATTCTTCTCCTTTGGAATAACGACTAACGAATGTCTGTATAAGCCAAATGAAATTTACAACCAAAATTATTGCACCAGTAAAATAACCAGACTAAAATTATAAAAATAAACAATTTTAGAAGACAATTATTATGCTATTGAGTATTTAGAAGGAGAATGCGAAAAAGTAATATATCAAATTATTATAGCATTATAACATATAAAGTTCATAAGGACTTTGCTTTTGAACTTTTAGTCATATAACATATAGACTAAGAAGCACAATTTATTTATTAAATATTACTATTCAGTACAAAACAGTAATCTGCGAAGAAAGAGCTAGTATATTCAAAACCAGTTTCTAAAAATATTTTTAAGATTTCTGATAGTAGTTCTATCAACATAGTTTACAGAACCCTGACGTAATTTTGTAATTTAACACCTTTCCGCTAATTTACAACAGCTTGGAAGCTTGGGTTTTGAATTTGGGTTGGGAAGTGCACCTAACAGTCTGTCTGGTAGGACCTTAGTTTCCGTTGGGCAGTATCGTAAGATCGTCTGCATATGCATTGGTGTAGAATCCATCTGAGTTGAGGCGATGCAAGAGGCTGTCGAGAACAAGGTTCCATAGCAGTGGCGACAGAACGCCTCCCTGCGGGCAGCCTCTGGCAACGATGCCTCTCACTACAGTATCTTCCACCTTTATTTGCACGTCTCTTCGAGAGCATGTTGAAAATCCAGCCACTGACAGCAGGCGGGACGCCCCTGTTTGTTAAGGCAGCATTGATTTTTCCAAAGGTGGTTTTATCAAACTCACCTTCAATATCAATAAATACACCTAAGGTGGACTGATTATTGTCCAGTGATCTCTCTATCTTGCTCACTGCTGAATGAGAGGCCATGTCGGTCGATTTTCCCGTAGTGTACGCATGTTGGTTGGGATGCAGCGGTCGGTTGACCAGTACGCAGTCCCTCAAATATCGCTCACACAGCCTCTCCAGAGTTTTTAGCACAAATATGTTAGGCCGATTGGTCGATAGGCTTTGGGGACAGTGTAATCCATCCTTCCTGCTTTTGGTATGGACACCACTCTTACTTCTCTCCATACCTTCGGGATGTAGCGTAGCGCTAGGCATGCCCAGGCCACCTTTACCAAGTGCGGCAGTAAATCGTCCAGGCCCCACCGTAGTAGAGCTGGACGGATGCCGTCAGTACCTGGCGATTTGAAGGGTGAGAAGCTTAGTACTGCCCATCGTATTTTGTCTTCACTAACTATTTGGTTGGCACTTTGCCAGTCCAGATCAGTAGGTTGAAGGTTTGTCTCGTCTGGCCAGTTCCTGTCGTCTGTTACCGACGAACCAGGGAAATGGGTCTGCATAAGCAGTTCAAGACTCTCTTGTAGGTTAGCGGTCTTAGTGCCGTCCTCCTCTGTAGGCCTAGCATGCGACTTTCCAGGCCATCATTGTCTTTAGGCGTATTCCCCTCCACTTCCCGTAGGTTCTCCCGTAGCCGGACGAGGAACTGAGCTCGGTCCGTCCTTCGGGGATCCCAAAAAACTTCCTGGGCGCCTTTATTGAGCTAAGCTCAAATGTTAACCAGCGATGATCTGACATGGTGACCTTGTCAGAGACATGCCAGTTTATGACTAATTGAACTATGCCCTCCGAGGCAAGTGTTATATCAATTATGGTTTGACTCCTGGAATTAATAAAGGTTGGTGTAGGACCTCTATTGAGAATGTTGAGGTTGCTACCTGTTATGTAATCATAAAGTGATTTACCTCTAGCATTGTTGTCTTCGTTGCCCCAGGTCACATGGTGTGCGTTAGCGTCACAGCCCAAAATGACCTCCCATTTCTGGTTCTGGCAGTGTGCTATCAGGTCCTCCATTTCCCTCGTGGGAGGCAGTGTAGCCAAGTCCTGGGGGAGGTACACTGCAGCTAAGACTACAAAGTTAGTTTGGCTGGCCAATACATATTCCATCTTCACGGCCGTTAGATCAGAAGTGGACAAGTGATATAAAGGCTGGGCTTTAATGTTCTGAGGTACATATATTGCAGTCCTCGGTCTTTCTGTTGTGGGTAGGCTAAAGATGCGCCCACTTAGTCTGCTTAGTCCAGTTACCCTGGATTTCACTACCCAGGGTTCCTGGATCAAGGCCAGTGCATTCTGCGTTTCGTCCAGGTGGCGACAGAGAACTGCCGGCGCAGCCCGGCTATGATGCAGATTGCACTGGACTGTGCCAACTGAACCCGCCATTGGGTTATTGTAGGGTTGGTTCGGCTGATGAACCCTTCCTTTTGCCAGCTCAGGGCTATCCGTTTCGATGTCCTCCTCCAGGAGGGCATCCTCGTCTACTGGGGCGGCGGCATCAGTCGTTCCCGACGGCTCAGCCCCTCCAGCTTCAGTCTCCATAGGCTCCTGAGCTGGTTTACTGATTTTGGGGTCCTCAACAGAGGGTGTCCCGTCTTCTGGTTTGTCAGCCGTACTATAAGTACGAGGGAGGTGAAGATGTAGTTCAACCTCATCGATCTCGACCTTAGAGTGGCCATGTCCTCGTCTCCGACACTGAAGACGAGGAGGTGGCTTTTCGGCTCATTTTTGGCCTCATGGTGGAAGAAGCACCACTTGCCTACGTTTAGCGCTGGGTTCTGTACTGCCAGGCGGCGAAGGATAATCTCCTTCTCCCCGTGGGCAGCGTCTGCCTCTAGGGGGGTCGAGAGAGAAGCCTTCGTCAGCCTTGGCAGTCGATCCACGCGAACGACCGCAAGGGTCGCGTTCTCCCCGGGCTTCAGTTTGCTGATGGCTTCCGTGAGCCATGCCAGCGTATCGTCGTCTTCGCAGACTACTCTGATGATTTCACCGGAGTATAACCACGAGCGAAACGCTGGCGGCTTCGAACTGCTGGCAAAGGGTGACAGTAAAATTTTGTCCAGCTCCTCGGTCATCAGGTTTTTAATTAGAGCCTCCCTCTCTGACGGAATTCTTCCATAATGGTTGTCCTTGTCTATTATGGCAACCCTGAGGTGACTCATGGCTGCCCCTTTGTATCCTGTTGGGATCACTCCACCAGGTCCAGCGCCCTGTTTAAACCGTTTAAGGGGTTTAGGGGTGGATCCTGAGGAGGTTCCCGACCGGTTGCGTTTTTTGGAAGGTGGCACACCTTGCGGGTGCACATCCTTCCGTGGTTGTGGTTTGACCTTGTGGTGTCCAGCCTCCTTTAAGGGAGGCGGTCTCCTAGAAGGCTCAGCATTTGGGGTTGGAAGACTTTTGGGGTTCTCAGCCTTCTTAGAGAGATTTTGGTCTCTTTTAGAAGGTGGCACACCCGCATTCTTCGCAGCCTCCTCCTCACGTTGCCTCCGCCTTCTCTTGGCTTCGACACCGCATATTCGTTTCCCTCTACGGGATTTTCGTTTGATCCAGCCCTCGGATAAGGGTGGGTCTTGGGCCAGCGATTGCTGCCCTTGAGGTTGTGGCGAGCGTTGCCGCTCTGCCACTGTTTCGGCTTTATCTTTGTCCATAAGGGATATTAAAGATTTCGTCCTCCTAACTCCACACCCACCACGGAGTCCCAGTCGGGGGAGCTGCATGGCAAATGGATATTGCCATGCAGACACCAGGGTTGTCAGGAGGATATAATCTCCAAGGCGAGACAACGCAGTGAGAGGGTTGTACAGCACCGGGACGGCGGCGCCAGACCAAAACCGCTACGGGTCCGCAGCCCCCTACGCGCCCCCTCTGCCTCTAAAGACTCACCCTGTCGGCCCTCTGACGGGACGACACTGCCGATTGATCGGGAGTGGGTTAGTTTCCGACCGCCCGTCTAGCCGAACTCCGGACCGAAGAGGTGTGTTGCGGCCTGCTCAACCTCCAGGATTCCTCCATACGACGACACGGGTCGCCACGCACGGCACAAACACGTGGGAGCCGGTCCGCGGGAGTTCTTTCGCCATAGCCCAAGCCAGGGTTTTATTCCCGGTGGGCCAGCTTATGACACTCCAGGCCATAGCACCGAAGCACTATGGCCCTCCCCTATCCGCCACCTGGGGACGCGCCTGGCAGGATTCTCAACCCCCAGGAAAAAAAAAATAAAAAATAAGAAAAAAATAAAATAAAATATAAATGAGTGAAGACTTCAAAAGTTGTTTTGAATATATTTTTTAATATCCTAGAAACCAATAGACATACGACTACATTATTATAAAAAAATATGTCAAGTGTAACAACAAAATTATACCTGTTTCTTTACCTCCGCCAGGATAGCTTTTTGGTTTTGAATGTAAATAAGTATTTTGTTTAATTTTTTTTTCGGTTTTGATTGAGTATTTTTGTGAGTGTGTAGTACCAAGGTAAAACGCTTGTAGGAAAGATATTGTACCTAATACATACGCAAAGTGTCTTTTCCGCACTAGTTAGGTAAATAACTATTACGAATTTCAAGTTCGTATGACATGTACATTTTTTTGACACCAATGTGTATTGACGTATTATTGTAGCTTAGCAACGAATAATTTTTAAGCAGTGGTAACCGGATGTACCACACAGTAAAAGAATGAACCACGTTTGAAAAAATTCCCGAAACTTTAGGTACGTATGTTATATAAGACAATACATATAAAAACAGTTAATTCAAAAATATTGCAATAGTACGCACCTTGAGTAGGTATATATTTTTAAAGGCGGACCGCTGTTTTTGCTGATGTTTACTTAGATGTTCTGCGAAAGAATTGAACTTTTATTTATTATTTAAAAAATGCATGCATAAATAGATAAGGTGATAAATTCGGAGTGGTAACTAAGGAACCGACTGCATTATTTTATTAAGTTAAAATATATTTGATTGATATTGTCAATATCTTTTTTAGAGTTTACGCTAATTTTTTTCTTTTTCATGTATATCATTGCCCTAATTGTTAATTTGTGATAGTTGTTATCGCTGTTTTGGTAATAACCCAGAACACTTTTCAAGCTAATTTGCCAGGACAAAGAATCGTCGCTAGCGCTCCTGCTTCTTGGTATTCCTTCTAAAAATATTGATGCGTTAAAAGTACAGTTGACACACACTACTATTTTTCTATAACAAGTATGTTCCTGTTCCATGTCCATACCTATTACAAATAACTGTTACTGTTATTAGCCTAGCTTTAGATACCAAAAATAGCGCAATCGCCTTAATAATGCTTAAATAACTGTCAAAAATCATTAAAAAGTAAGATATCATGAAATTTTGTACAGGTACAGATATTTTCAAGAGTATAGTAAAGGACATAGGACACTTTTAATTTTTACCCGCGGCTTCGCTCGCGTTTATTTTACGGTGAGTTTTATTCCTATTTTCCATGCGTAAACTACTCAACCGATCATCATAAATGTTTGTACAGATATTTGCAAGAGTAGGTACCTATAGTAAGGAACATAGGACACTACTTTTAGTTTTTATCCGCAGCTTCGCTCGCGTTGGTTTTTACGGTTAGTTTTAAGCATCGCGCAAACCAGAGCGGTGGCGGTCGCGGTGGCGGTGGCGGTAAAATACTGTGCGTGTAAGTTAATTAAAGACCGCAAGCAGAAGCGATCTGGCAAATACACGTACAGTATTTTACCGCCACCGCGACCGCGACCGCCACCGCTCTGGTTTGCGCGACGCTTTAATCCTATTTTTCACGCGTAAACTACTCAACCAATCTTTTTAAAAGTAAGACATCATGAAATTTTTAAGAGATATTTTCAAGAGTAAATTGTGAAAAATGTATACGGTGGTTTTGTCACTATAGAAACGTAATGTTGAGATTGATCATTAAGTATCAACTATGGCGTTTGAAAGTGTTGTTCGTGTTGGAGTGCCGAATAAATTGAGGAGTTTTCGTAAAGTTGTTGCCGCAAGTGTTTAAAACTGTTAAAAAAGTGCCAAAGTTGCAGTTGTAGCATTGGTAAGCACGCCTAATTATAACCCAAACTAATATTATAAATGGCAATGTGAGTTTGTTTGTTTGTTTTTTACGTTTTCACGCGTAAACTACTCAATCGATACCCATGAAATGTTGTACATATATAGAGTATAGTATGAGTCGTAGGACGCTTTTCATAAAAACAAATGATTTGGAAGGGCAAAAGATTGTTGTTGGCATATTATGATCGTCCGACGCAGATTTTGAGAAATTTTAATAGAATTCCACCCCATCTGGCGTTCCAATAAGTAAATACCGGCGGTCAGCTCACTATTCAATTGAGTATAGCATCAGCTGTTTCGAATGTATTTAAAAAAATACACTTAATAAATGAGAGCCCAACAAAAAGCAATAGTTAATATGTTTATATTTTTGAGGTTAGGTATCTACATCTGTTTATTTTCTTACAAATTAATTTCTGATGCATGTTTCAGCACGGCAACTAAAATTTCATCCAGGCCGGAGGCCTACTGAAAATGTATCAGGCAAATTCAGAATAACATTGTATATATCATTACTGCCTACATAGGATTTAAAAATATAGCTGGCCTATTATCGGCATTGCTTAAGGCGGAATTGGAAGCGAACCCAGCAGGAATATTAAACTTTTGCGAAAACAGGTCAGCATAGCTTGAGGGTCGTCTATAATATGTTCATCGATATTTCATGGCATATTTGTACTGCTTTATGTCTTACCTGTTGTTAAATGTAAATATGATCCATAAGTGATTTTAGTTTTATTTTTATAATTAATAATCTTATTTTCATTTATAAATGTTCAACAGTTTGAAAGATTAAAATGAATTCGCAATAGTGATTTCTTCCACTCATATGTTGCTTATAAATGTTTTAACTATTAGTTATTCTATACCAGAGAAATAGATTTTTGATATACTTACTATAGCTTTTTGCATCTGCATACCAATGATGAATGAACATTTTCATGGTTATTTGGTGTATTTTGATTCACACAGGATCAAGACATAACTATGCCTAAAGCAAGAATTCTTCGCTCTGTTGCAACCCAACCATAAATACAGACAAAATAACTTTTGTTTTTCTTTTGGCCTCCACAGTTGACCAAACCAAAGATCTCTTATTACTAAAGCCATCATTTAGAAAAAAAATCTGACAAAAAGCGGTTTGAATTGCGCCTCGTTCTGAAAAAGCTTCATACCATAAAAATTTAGAGACTTATTTTCTATGTATCTCTTACGTGATTATCCAAGTAGACAGAAGAGTTGTGAAACACGAAACATATCAGAATGTACCAAAGTTGGACAAGTGCAAGATTTACGGATAAGCAGCATACATCACTCCCTAGTTGATAGGTTTTCCAGCTTTTCTTTGATGAGTGCAGTTGAGTTTGAACGTGTCGACTTATTTCGATATTTCCACTGATTTCACTATAGAACCGATTACAGATATGACACGTATCCAGTTTTAGTCGTCGGAAAGAACTTTGCAAAATCTAAGTTACCGGAGTCATTGGATTAAATATTGTTTATTTTATTTTATACTGTTCGACGTATACCTAATACATTACGTCATTAATTAGAGTCCGGCAAATGGCACATTACATTACTAATTTGGTCAAGTTACCAGCCTCATTCACTTCTGAAATGACGCGTTACTAAGCAGCAAATTCAAAAGAGATGCAACAAAAGTTGAGTTTACACCAGGCCGACAGCTACATACAGGAACGAAATGAGTATGAAATGAAACGTTGTACGGTACACAACCGTGAAGTTGTTACTACAGTGTTTGTTTAGAAATTCCAGACTCGGCATCGCCTCGTTCTTAAACATCTACTCGTAATAACTCACTTCCCGGACTTGCTAGGTAAATTGCTATTTTCGAATTTTACGCGGAAATAATGACTGAAACCTCTTGGTATAGAGATTGTATCTACGAGCACTTACAACTTACAATCATTATCTGTCTAATTGTGTTTTATCACCTTTCCTTTTATCGGAATGAAAGGTGTGACTAGCTTTTTCGGCAATGATTACAACTACTTTTCTCCTTGCTCTTGGAAATGTTATATATAAATATTTCTTATAAAATTGAACAAAGCTCCATTTTTTATTTGATTATTTTCTTTCGCAGTATCTTAATTTCCATATCGACCGCTTTTAATCTCCGCTAACTTGTTATAATATTTTTGATAAAATTGTTTACGTCATAGATAGATGCCACTAAAAATCACCGGATCCTGGCCTATCGGGCGATGGGTCCGCCCACGCGACGTCACAATTTGACTTTAGAGGTTAGCGGTAAAAACAACGTTTTTGTTTACATTTTGTCAAGACGTGAATTTCCCTTATTTATGAATATTTTTAATCTAGTTCTAGTTACTTTCTAGAGACATATTTATTTAGTGTGTTCAAGTATTCTCCGAGAAATAGGACTCAAGGAAATACTATCACATCGAGAATAATTCAAGACTGTTTTGGTAAGTTCATTTCTAATGCCGGTTTTACACGGACAAGTTATTGGCCAATTGATTGATCAAGTCGCTTTACCAACAATTACTGATGATGCAAAACGCCAACTTGACGACAATTTAACTTGACCAAGTTCTTTCTCAATTTATTGACGGATTACAGCATGTTCTAATTTTCCGTCAATTATTGCGTCAAGTCAGTGTGGCAACCTAATGAAATGACACATGCAAAATATTAAAGTGAGGTTATTTGTCCGAATCCGATATTATGATTTGTTTTTGTTGATGCCTGAGCCTTTCTTTTAATTCAACTTATATTTAAAATGAGCTGTGCATAAGATAAGGTGAGTTTTTATTAATTTTATCACAGAATAGGTATGGTAACATAAATAAAAACATAACCTTAAAATTCTATAAAAATATTGTTAGGTTGGTAGAGAGTTTTTCATTGTCGGTTGTGTTGTGAATAAGTTCAAAGGGCTTCCGGTGTAAAGCGAAGTTAAGCTAACAAAAATTTGCAAACAATTGTCAGTGTAAAACTAGAATAATGTATAACTTTTACATTTAACAGTAATACTTCAAAATAATTTCCACTACTTACTTAAAAGTTTATTCAAGTTAATTTATAGTAATAAGTCTACTAACAGTACTGTTTTTTTTTCTGCTTTTTCAGGTACAAAATGGATATAATCTCATATTCTTTAGTGCTTGAAGCGATACGTAGATGGATATCTTGAAAAAAATATGCCTTGGGCATACTTAGATCCATATAATATCAAGCGAAGTCTGTTCTGACAGAATTTCCACCCAGATTGTAATGTATTTAGACTAGACCATATGAAGAGACGGTCTGATACAAAGAGGCCATATAAGTACAATGGAGGAAATGAAAACAAGTATCGAAGCTTATAATCAGTCAGCTTGTGAAGAACGCAGCTCTAGTCATTGACATCTTACATTTTAGTATCTATATATACTTGGAAAGGTAACTAACATTGTTATAATTTATACTTCTACATAATCAGAAAATATTTTTGTTACACCTATGTGCTTTGATGAGTTAATTTTTGTATGTATGCTTATTAAGTAAAATGTATTTATTGTATTTTACACAGTATTAACTTATTTCAGGATATGCACTTACAGAGATAATATAACCCATCGAACCATCCACAGCAACACAAGTAAATGTTACAAGTGGGGAAAAAACATTTGAAATTCCTGTTTTTCGCAGAGATGAGGAGGAATAAAATGTCCCTCCAGTAAGAAGCACTCTTTTGCAAGATCTGAGATAAGTAACTTACATGAAGATAAATTATTTTTTATATAGGTGTACTTTCTTTAATATTATTAAGAAGCTATTTCTATTGTAAACTTGATAATTGATTTTTTTTCATGTTATTATGTAATAAAACATCTATTGTGATTAAATATTGTTAATTATTTTCTTTATTATTTTGACATCAAATTATTATGCACAATAATAAGAATTTGTCCATAACATATTTTTTAAAGAATGGAATGATAATCTAGAGAATATCATTATTGTTTTACGCATATTTTACATGGCACACATGTGTGGCGTAAAATATACCTACCTAGGTAAATCATTATGAAAAAAATCCACTAGATATTTTGAAAATCCAATTTATTTAAGAAATCCGCAGGTTCCATTACAGCTCGTAAGAAGAAACTGACGAGTGATATTATATCGAATCATCACATATTTTCTAAAATAAGAAAAGTACAATATTTACTTAAAAACTATAAATGTAACTAATTATAAGTACGTCTACAGTATTACCAATTAGAATCTATACACCATAAAATGTTAAAACTACATACATGTGTTTTAGAAGCTATCTACGGTTTTTCTTCTGTGGCGGAAAGTAATCTTGCTTCTCCATTTTCCTTTTGTTAGTGGTTGATTTGTTTACTTGCTCCATTATTGTACCAAATTGTTTCATGCCCCTTAAAATAAATATAAAATATCATTTTATAAAAAATATATAACTTGTTGACAATGCAACGTACTTATCATAAGTCTCATCATTCAGGGATCTCAAAAAGTTTGAAATTGATTCGATTTCGATTTCCCTTTTCATTCTTTTTTATTACGCATGCATCATAATGAACGATTATCGCACGCTGCAGCGTGCTTAAAATGATGTTTATGATGCGCCTACTTTTTTAAAGGTCGCTATAGAAACATTTGATCATGTCAAATGTGACAGATTAATATATTCTTCACAATATATCTCTTAAGTTGAATATTTAAAATATTTTTGAGATTATGATGCATTCATAATAAAAAATAGCGTATGATATACGTGTAGAAGAGGCCTTTAGAGCCCTTGCGGCTTACAAAAAACTCCGCCGCTCGCCGTGTTTTGAAATATGTCGCGCGTGCTTTAAAGGCCCTCTTATACACTTATATCATAATATACTCTTATCTACTGGTGCTGCGCATTGACTTTCAGATCTTTTTTCCCTTATGAACTTCTCAATTTCTTCGTTATGGTCATTCTTAATATTTGATGGTTGTTCTTCTGCAAGCATTTCAGCAGTGTCACCTAAAACAAAATCGTTTTCCGTCCATTGCTCATTCAAACATACCAAATGTATGTGTTTACACATCATAGTTTCTACAGAATACTGCGGGCACTCACACCTGTAGCGATGAACACAAACTTTGCATACTCTACAATATAATGTTTTGCATTCTGTCTCACATAATAATTCATTATAAGAAACATTATAATAATATTCACCTTTTGAAGACTACCTGAAATTCTCCAAATCCTACCTATTTTACCTCAGTTTTGTTCATTGTTTCTGCAACTTTGTGCTCCTCCTCGTCTGTGTGAAAAACAGGAGTTTCAAATGTTTTTTCCCCATTTAAAATT
>MU184478.1:117773-136799 GCA_016904865.1 Pissodes strobi
AAACAGTCTTAAATTATTCTCGATGTAATAGTATTTCCTTGAGTCCTATTTCTCGGAGAATATTTGGACACACTAAATAAATATGTCTCTAGAAAGTAACTAGACTAAAAATATTCATAAATAATGCAAATTCAGGAAGAAATCGTTAAATAAATAAAATTAAATTAATTGGCTAACCTGTTTACTTGGCAATACTTTCTCTACTACACCCTTACGTTTTCTTGTATTATACACCTTGTTCATATGTACTTCATTGATATTATTTAAAAATTTCACGAAAATGTCAAAAATAATTTACAACAATGAGAAATGACACGCGCTATCTCAACTTTGAAGAGACTGGCACTCCTCTCATCCCTAACCAAATGTGCCTGGTAGGTACTTATAACAGTGTCTCCATGGTACAATTTACTTTCCAGATCCTTGTGAATATTACACATCTTGTCACATTAATATTTTTCTACAGCAATAATAATAAATAAACATTTTTGGCATTTCTTCTTTTATACCTTCTATTCTTCAGTTATTACTTAAATTTATTCTATTTATTTTATAATTCAGACTACGATTTACTCATTTTTGAGATACTATTTTTCTAGAGGCGCTTAGATGTTCTTAATTTGTGATAAGAGGTGAACCTCGGGATGTATAATGCTCTAATAATTTTAGTATTGTTATATCAATTTACGAGGTATTATGGTATGGACCATTATGTGCAAAAAGTGCTACAGGATCTTTTGCAAAAGGTGTTGCAAGTCGAGACGATTTTCTTAGAATATATAACGACCCCATTATAATCTACATAGTAATCATTTTAATACTTCCTACTGATTTGCCTACCCTTACCTGCAGCTGGCTTTGATTTACTTTTATTGTTCTAATACCTATTAAAATGTACTGCTAAAATGCAAATTGGGTTTACATACTCGAATTACTGGGCACCACATATTATGGCATATATCAAATGTTCGGTAAGATATTTACAAAAAAAAATCCGAGCGATCCAATGCATTGTATTTTTCTAGGTCAACATGTCATTCGAATTCCATTTATTAGTAGATTCTGACGTGTATTATCTAAGAAAGTATTTATGGCTGTACTTCACATCCACATTCCCTCTTTCGGTTTGACTACTGACTGACTATACGGTGAAGCGTGCATTTTATCGATTAAGCTATTTTTATTGTTTGTAGGCATTTATATTCTGAATGCAATGCTGCTGCATACTGAAGTTGACGGAAACCCTTGTTTCCTCTTAACATAACAATATATTCGGCATTTCCAGAGCATTTACCGTAATTGGTATTTTATGTTTTCGAATTTCATAGCCTATAATTCCGGCATTACGTAAAGTGCAAAGAGCTTCTTTTATAAATCGACGAATGTAACCTTTCTGTAAATTTAATTTGTTTTATTGATTTTATTTTATTTGAATGAAGTATTAACTAAATAAGTTTTAAAATATCAAAAACCAAAAATAAATAAGCACTATAAAACCAACCAACCAAACGCTAGTATTATACACCTTATTCGCTCATCACTTTGACAAATTATATGCTAAGTTGCCTACGCAATGAATAATAAATAATATATGGAACTGTTTTTCTGTGGTCCAAGCACTATTGACTAGAAAATTTCAATTTTTCCCGAGCAAAAATCGAAAATTAATCGTTTCAATACTAACTTAATAGATTGACTAATTAATAGGCATGTGTGTAGAAACCATTCGTTATTCAACTTCTTTCGTTAATTAGGCTAAAAATACAAACTATGTCTCGATGCCATATTATAAACCTCAGTATATTAGAGGACTCCAAAAAGTTTTTAAGACCGTAAATTTAAAATTAGTATATCAAACACAGTCTAACACTAAGAAACTGTTCGGTTATCCAAAGGGCAAAATTGAAATATTGGAAAAAAGTCGAATTTATTTAAATGGATACATGAAATGATGGGCATACTAGAAGATTCGAGATTCAAAGAACACGACATATGAGCTATGGTAGAACAGAAAAATCAAGTGTTGCTGAGCCAGTTTTTGAAAATAATCATAGAATAACAATTGAAAAAATCATAGAAATAATATTAATTCATAATATATCGTCGGTCCAATGCCAAAGTCACGAATGTGCCAATTTGCCCATTTTCGCCTATGTGCAGCAGCATGTGTAATTTTATTCATAGCTTCCAATGCCAAAAGAGCGAAAGTGCTTGCTAATCCCCTCTTCCCCTCCCGGCTGAGACGCATTCCACGAAAGCGCCAGTTGGAGATTTGCTGCCATACCGAAAACACGAATGTACCACGTTCGTGCTTTTGGTGTTGCAAATTTTTTTACCATTTAAGATCCAAATTAACGATTGTGCCACATTCGTTGCATTGGCAGAGTAAATAATTGTGTTTTAAGATATTGGTGGTTTTAGTGATATTGACAAAAGATAAGTTCTCGAATAGCAAGAATAATGAAAAATTGCCGAAAATTAGAAGCTCAAGGTAAGAAAATATTTGTAAAATATAAAGAAAATATCAGTAATCCTTATCCGCAACTTTTCATACAAAATTATATTTTTTGCGTGCAAAAACAATGATTTTGATTTATTTGCTACACTGAGTACCACTACTACTAACTTTGTGTTTTGTTTTGCTGTATGCAAAACCTTCTGACCCTCTTTTTTGCATTATGAATTATAGACGAAATAAATCTTCACTTTTTATCATAAACTGGTAGGTTTTTTTCAGTTTTTTTTTTGGTTTTCAGATGATACTATGCTTAACGAAGTGCCTTTAAGAAACACCGTCGAGCAACCAGATTTGCTGCAACCGTGAAGTGCAGTGCAAAATGTACATACACAAGGTAAAAAAAAAATCCTATTACTCCTATAAAATTTTCCACTCATTGCCTGCAAAAATAAAAACTTAAAAGCTATACTATGGCTCGGCAGCTTTTGATTATTCCATCCACTTTCACATGAAAAAAAGTAACGTATTTTTTTGTAAATGTTTTTTAGGTGACATGTCTGACTATGGGCCACTAAGAATCACTATCGATCTTCCAGGTTTACAGCAACAGTGCAGTGCAGTGCAAAGTTTACACACACAAGGTATAACAAAAATTAAAATCCTATAACACCTATACAAAGTTTTCCACTAATTGCCTGCAAAAAATAAATCCAAAATAGGAAACCAAAATGTTATGTGCTACCTTTGGGACGAAACAAAGGGAAAAAGAGGGGCTAACGAAATTGCATCATGTGTATATGATTTTATTATGAGCCATTCTGAGATCGAGGCGGTCCGCATGATGTCTGACGGATGTGGAGGACAGCAAAAAAACAATATTTGCAACCATGCGCATCCAACTTCTTGCGGAACATCCATCATTGAAAGTAATTGATCATCGGTTTTTCGAAACAGGGCACACTGCAATGGAGTGCGACTCCATTCACTCGAAAATAGAGAAAAAGGAAAATATGTACCCTTTTATATCCCCGAGGGGTGGGGCGCAACTTATAAGAGATGCACGTATCACACCATGTCCTTTTGTGGTAAAGTTCTTGACGTTTGACGACTTTCTAGAGTCTAAAGGATTTTCAAATAATAATTCCTTCAATTTTCATAACATTCCCTGGAGAAAGCTTTGCTGCCTTCGGTATATTAAAGAAAATAATTCCATAAAGGTTCTTTGCTTACTTTACCGATGTTTTTATTGAAGAAGACTGCAAAAAAAAAACGAGGCCGTCCAAAACAAGCCGATTTAAAAAAGGCCTATCAAAATGACTTGCCCATCAGCGAGGCAAAATGGAAAAACCTAGATGTGTAAAGATTTAACAATACCAAAAGCATACCATGATTTTTACCGTTCCCTAAGAACAAATCACATGATGAGGGACAATTTACCGAAACCAGACATTGGTGAAGAGTCCGATACTGACGAAGACTAAACGTTTTAGTTTTAAGATTTTTTTGTGCAGGAATTTGATATTTTTGACTTTGTGTAGTACTATACTCACGAACATCAAACATTGATGTTTTATTTACTTTTTTTGTAAAGAAATTTAATGTTTTTTATTCAGTCCGCGACCGTCGAAGATTAAACGTTAATATTCTATTTAAGTCTCTTTCTGTAGAGGACTTTGATTTTTGTTTATTTTATTCACTGATCCAAAACGTTGAGTTGCGTTCAATAAAACTATGGTTAATGTTTCTAATATTATGGTTTTATTTATTTTAACGAAACATAATATACCTTAAATTTGGCAAAGCCAAAACAACGAATGTGCATTTTTTTGAAAAAAATTACAAAAAATTTAAATTTTCAACCGACATTATTTAAGGTTTTACAAAAGTAAACCTTTCAATAGTGGTTAAGTACCACAAAATAAAATCTCTATTTTTAGCCATGTCTTCAATGTTTAAAACGCGTTTTTCTCAAAACATCAAATAAGCACATTCGTGACTTTGGCATTGGACCGACGATATATGATATGAGATTATTAGACGCATACGAAAGTATGAAAATTATTAAATCTAAGGATAGTTTAAATAGAGCTAGAGGGCATATGGTCCATTGTAATGGTTGATCGAGGGTGACCGTAGATTTCCAGGAGTGATTATTTTTAATTTCGCTTGATTAAGCGAACAATTACCATAAAATAGAGTTAGGTAGATTTTAAGATTAGTTTTATTCATCTCCTGATGATGCTAACATGGTTAGCGAAACGCACGTCTAGTGCAAAAGTTCTGTTTCGGTATTGTGGATAAAACATAAATAACTATTTTGAAGTTAAATATCAGTGTCTTTCATGACTGATTTTTATATTACTATTTTAATTCAGATAACCCCTATTTTTAAAATGTTACATTCTATTATGTAATGGGGGGTTGGGCGCCCGGGATCGGAAAAGAGATTGGTGCCCCCATAGAAAAGCTCGCCGGAGGCTTGGAAAATTCTTCTCACCGAATTTTTACCCAAAAGCCGTAAAAAACGCTAAAAAAAACAAGAATTTGGCGTTCTCTTCAATGGCAAATCGGTACGGCCCTGCCCCCGCCTCCGTCTCCGCGCCGACCACCATGTTACGTGGGCTCCAAGTTGTCGGCTGCGTCTAAAGATGTGAAATGACAAAAAATACACAAAGTAGGGATATTTTAGCAATAAGTTTATTTAACACTAGTAACCAGATATACAAAAAAAAAAACGAGCCTTAAAACGACAGAAGAACCAAATTATTAAATAATCTCAGCAAAGCCAAGTTGGTCAACCTATTTTGTCCCATTGTGGAGCGTAAATAATCTTTTATGCGCTTTTACTTCGAAAATGAGCGCTCGCAGGTGGCATTTGAAACACATATTGTAATAAAATAATTTCCAACTTAAAAATAGTGTCGTTAGTAACTCGCAAAAATAGTATTTATCAATAAATTTTGATGAATTTAAAGACGGAATTATTCCGTCGCTCTTAAATGCCATCTTAACCTCAAAATCTCTTTAACGATATTTTCTTCCGATTTTTTTAATTCATCATATATTTCCACGAGTGCTCGTACGAGACTACAAAGCGCAGCTTCTAATTTGTTCGTCAAACTATCATGCTGGATGATACTGAAAGTGTGGAGTATTGTTTTCATTGCTTTAAATCTCTTATCAATTTCAGCATAAAAGCAATCTAATCACTCCAACATACTACGTTTAAGTTTTTGTTCAATTGTTATACCAACATCTTGCCCTTCTTCCCATAGCATATTTTTCCTTCTTATTCTTTAGCATTATTCTTTGGCATATATAATTGACTTTCCTAGGTGTTTATGTCTATCTTCCAGTAAAAAGAATTTGACGGCTCTAATCTTTATAACACATTTGCAAGTACGATTTTGTTTGATTGACTTCTTCTAAAATTATACACCAAACTGATAAGTAACACAAAAAAGAAAAGACGCAATTTGCTGGCATCAAGATGTTGGAAGATTTTCTTGTATCTTACTCTTTAGTGCTTTTACCGCATCATGATGGGCACTCCGTATGCCAGTCTCAGTAAGTCTTTTAATGGAAACTCCGACTTTCTCCATTATTACATCCCACCTATGGGTTGAAGCCGAAAATTAATTATAAACACTTTTGAGAGTTCCAAAAAAGTAACAAAAGACGCTACTGTAGTGAAAGAATGTACTCAGCGGAGATTCAAAAATGATTTGAACACGGCACAAATAAAGCCTTTGAAATTAATTGTTTAATCCTGTTTTGAACCCCTGAGTGAATTCCAGCCATAGTAGAGGCATTATCATGCGTCTGTCTGGAGGTAGCTCGAAAAATTGATCTCAACATTATATTTTTCGCATATTTGTACTGCCTGGCTAAATATTTGCTTAAATTCATTTTCATTATTTTCTCGAATGTTACGTAAAGTAATTCCGACACTTTTTGCAAGGGCAACAACGCTGCCCAAGTCACTATGCATAGTGGCAAACTAATGGAAAAGATTTTAGCAAATATTTATTTGTAGCGTTATCTGTAATTCAAGAATAAACATATCTTTTTTCAATTTTTTCTTTCTTTTCCATATTTTTCTTTCTTTTCCATATTTTTCTTCACTTTTTGTTTGAAAATTTCTGAGCCTTGGGGAGGTTTTAACCACCAATCCCCCCCCCCCCCATGAGCACGCCACTAGATCAGATAAATTAGTGTATCTCTAGTGTAATAAAAATATAAATAAAGGTCAAAAAACGCATATTTTAAAAACTGTTAGTTAGAGGTTAGGGTTAAATCTAATATTGTACAATTACTACTAATTAAGGTGAAATATTGATTTTAGAAAACCTTTAAATAGATTCTGTAGTGTCGTGTTTGTATAATGTTTTGTACTTACTGCTTTTCTCGAATGAAAGCAATGATCATCTATTAAAGTGCCAATATCCAAAATTGAACTCCACAGAAAGTCGTCATTCCAGGTATGTAAAATGTAATCCGACATAACGATATCATTAATTTTGATATTCAGAAGCATGAAAATCAGTGGTAGCTTGCTTGCCTTTGTATCCAGTTTAATGAAGCTGTAAATTGCCAATGGAAAATAATAGCCGCAACTGAATTAAGCTTGAAACGATATCCTCCTGAACGAAAAATGTAGTAACTGTAACGTTGGTGGCAATTACAAACGAGTAGTATTAATAGTTGATGCTATATACTAGGATGCGGTTTGGAACACAGGACAGTTACACAATATTGAAACAAATACTTTGCACTCGACGCGTCCCGCTAACCATGCTAGCATCATAATAGGAAGTGACGTGCATCTGATTACTGACAAAGCATATGAGATAATTGGATCACCCGATTTAGAAAAATCGAATTTTATTTTTGAAACATTTGAAGGATTCACTGTGCGATTGGAAGTTATATGGGAACAGTTTCATTATATTGTATATGTCGTTCGAAAAGCGATAATGTAATTATTGATATCAAGTTGCTCGAACACGCGGTGATTCGAATTAAGAAGAAAGGTATATTAAAATTCACCGAGTTGGAGAAAGATGATGACGACATAAAAGGATATTGAAAATAAATTGGACAGATAAAAAGGATAAGAAATTAAATGAAAGAACAAGTAAAGACGTCAGTTTAAGAATACAGATTATTCAAGACGAAAACAGATAGAGATGAAAATTATAGTCAAAGATGAAGATTCTATTTATCACAGTCCAGAAAGATTACCATTTAGTGAAATAAGTATAGTTGACAGACAAGTCGAACAATGGATTGCCGAGGAGGTGGTGGTACCATGCAGTTCTGAATATGCATCGCTGTTGGTACTTCTAAAGAAAAAGTGTGAAGCTACTAGAATATGTATAGATTTCCAGAGAATCAATAGGAAAATGGTTAATGAAAGATTCCCGTTGCCATTAATAGAGGATCAACTCGACAAAGTTCAAGCAGCGAAAGTGTTCACATCATTAGATATAAAAAATAGATTTTTTCTACGTATACATGGTTAACGAGAGTAAAAAATATACATAACTGCTTACACAAGGTGCCGTTCGGATTATGAACTCGCCCGCGATATTTCAACGATTTATCAATATTGTTTGCGTAACCTGATTGGCCAATAAGCAACTTTACAATATAAGGACGATCTGATAATCCATGTCTAAGACAAGGAAGAAATACTGAGAAAACTATGACTTTGTGTTAAAGACTGCAGCTGAATATCGGTTAGATATAAATAAGACTAAATGCCAGTTCGTTTGCTCTTAACGAACATGAGTTGAGTTTCTAGCCATAAGTAGATGAAAAAATTTATCCATCAACAGAAAAAAAGGAGAACTATAATAAAATTTCCAGAAATCAAGATGATGAAACAAATACAAAGTTAACTCCACTATTACAAATCCTTTTAGTAATCTACTAAAGAAAGAGAAATACTCTTAATTAGAGAAGGATGAAAAAGAGAAATGTATATGTTCATAATAATTATAGTTTGACAACTTATGTCACACGTCTTATTCCCAAGGAGACTAATCATTTCGCTGCCTAGGCAGCAAAGTACTTACTTTGCTGCCAAGACAGGAAAAGTAATAATTTGCTGATATATATGTGTCTGCAAAATTAATATTTGCTCTCAATCGGCGAAAAAATCATATATACTCCACGGGATGTAAGTACATTTAAAAGTCTCGAACTATAGTGTCAGCCCTCGCTTTCGCTCGGGCACAAAATCGTCCTCGACTAGTAAATGTCACTTACATCCCTTATAGTATAAATAACTGTTTATTTTATCTCATACTTTGTCATTTGTTATACATATCAGCCCAACTATATGGAAAAGTGTAAGTGTGTCGTGATTCTAAACATGGAAGATATTCGGGACGCTGCTGAATCCGTAGTATGAAGTATCTTTCATAGAGCATTATATTATAGCAAAGAACAAATGTTATTTACTCTAGAAAATGTGGCATGGCAAGGTAAAACCTTACTCGTGTATTGTTTTAATTCTTTCTTATTTTACTGGCACAATCCTAAAAAGTTCTCTCATAAATAATGTATGTATCTTTCTTAATCGGACAATAAATTAGATCCATATGTAGATTAACATTCGAACAACAGAGCTCATATTCAGGATTTTAAAAAGTTCCATGGGAATGTAAAATATTAGTCTCTTTTATGCTGAGTTGACATAATTATCTATCTAAAAAGCACATCGACGACACGATGCTGGAATCTTTCGAGAATCTGTGTTATACGCAGAATTAGAATAATTTAAAGTTTTTGAGAACCAGTGTGGATAAAGTTTGAGATAACTTTTAATAAGGCCTTTTAGCCAGCATCAGACCCAGAAAGGAAACATTTTAATAATGTAATAAGTATGTGAAATGGGGATTCGGCAAAATTTTACACCAGCAGGAACAAACTTTATATCCATTTTTTAGAAGTGAAGCAAACGCTTTGTAGATTCGAATCAAGGCTAGATAAGTACACTAAAAATGAGTTAGGTCAAATACCACAGATTCTTCACGAACCTAAAATAATAGAGGATTCGCGAAATGAATAAGTACCACTAGAAGCGAGACTAGAACTTTGGGGCAACCAGGGCCAACATCTACAGAGCGATGGCGGTTCTAAGTTGTTCAGAGCAGGTACAATGTTTCGTAATAATGGCGACACTAGCAAATATCATAAGAATACACCTGGTGTCATTGATGACGTAGCATTACAGTTGGTTTGAACAAACATTACCTTGCTTAACGACTTAACGTTAACTAACCATTTTGTGAAAAATTTAATTAGCTATTAATGACAGTGCAATTACAGCACATCTAATATTACACAACATGAATAAAAGTGGGCTTTCTGTCGTTGAAAAAGCGCCCAAGGTGAGGGGTAGCAACTGAGAAAAAGCACTTGGAGTCATTCAGCTGCATGAATTATGTATTAAAGTTTATTCCGACTGCTTCATTTTTTTTTATTTGAAAAAATAACAACTTATATGGCGCCACCAAGAACTTTGGGTTTTTATCAGGAATCAGGAATTAGAACTTTTTGGACTATTGTTGAAACGCTAACCTTTATTTAAAAAAACCTTTTACTGATAAATGGAACAGCAGTTTTTAAAAGCAATCGATTATGCAAATGTAATAGGTATTGTCATAATTTCTTTCTCTGCTTTTTGCACGTATCATACACAATCCTTAGATAACGGCTGTACAACTTGGTTGGAAAATAATCCAGAGAGAGTAATTACGGGTTATTAAGTTCATGGTAGAGTAGCTTGAGTGTAAAATGGAATTCACTTGGATGTGTTTTTGCACGGGACTACTGGACAACATATATACAGCACTTAATGCATAATCTCAATTCGATTTGTTATCGAATTAGGGTTGTGAGAAGATATATGAATGTGAGATGATAGGAATAATATATCATGGAAATTTTGAATCAATTTTAAAGTATGGCATAATGTTTTGGGGTTGTAACAATCATGACACACAAAAAGTTTTTGTAATACAAAAAAGCCTTGAAGCCTTGAGAAGTATTAAGAAAATGAGTTTTATTGAGAGCTGTAGGGGTGTATTTAAATCATTTAGTATTCTTATGGACTGTATATTTATGAATATCTTTTGTTTTTCTTCAAATGAATGGAGATATTTTTATTTTATAAAAAGCTTTGATTAGATATGATCAGTTAGTGTTTTTTAAAGATAACAGAAATTCGACGCTGTCAAAGTCCTGGTCGTCGGAGTCGCGACACTTCGAAAATGTAAATCGATCGCAGAACTTCTGAAAGCAGGTATTAAAAAGTGCGTTAAATGTTAAGTGTTTTTTCTCACCTGCTCCAACTTGATTACTCTACTCGTTTCTAAGACAAGAATTTCTCTTGATCAGCAATCAATAAAATGCAATAGTTAATCATTGTTCATAATAATTCTTGTTATTTTGTTGAAAATTACATCGTTCGGCTCGAACACAACTGTCAAGATTTTTAAAGTTTGGCATGAACAACTTTTAAAAGTTCGAGTAATCATAGCTTCAACTGACGTTTCGTAAAAAAAAAAATATATTTTAAATCTAAATTCTGACATTGGGTTTGTCGTATGTGAAACGTTGTAAAAGAAAAAGTGGATGTTACGACTTTACGGAGAATGCAGGTTAAGTGTTAAGGACACACAAAGAGTGAACAGCCTAGCGTTATCCTAAAATGAGAATTCCTGATGACAAAACTTTCACGTTGCGTTGATATTAACAAAATTGTTTGTGTCAAGGCCCGCCTTGAACTGTAGTAGTAACGACGCGTAAAAAATCAAAAGATGACCTAGCAACTTCTAATCGGGTCTATATTCTAATTATTTGTTGAAGTGAAACTTCTTAGCGATGCCGATATCTCTGCAACGGAGCCTCGGATCGAAAATCTGACAAGCTTGGACCTCGTGTCATATACTTTATGGGGTACGTTAAAAAATCTGTTTAGCTAATTGCGCATAGCATGTGTGCCACTGCCGTAAAAAATATATGATGCTTGCAAGCAATTTCATTTATTTTTAATACCATTACGTCACAAGCATTACTAAACATTCCAGTATTGTAGAAAAACTCTAAAAATGTGTAAGCTTAAAGTAAAAGTAAGCAAGTACTTAATCAAAACTAATTTCATGCAGTCGTAGAAAAAAATATAGTGAGCCGCGTATGAAAAGTACTTTTCACATTCGATGATCAACCTCTTACACATATCTGTTCCGGCAGTAAACAGAACCCGCCTGCACATACATTACAATGTGCTGGTACTAAATCGATCCCGCCTTCACCCACAGGACGCCCGTATCTGTTCCGTAGTAAACCGTACTAAACCATAATAACTCTGGATCATCATATCCAGAGTACACATATTACAGTATAGAAGTATTTTACATTCTTTTAATGCAAATTTCGAATAGAATTGATCTAACACGTATAAAGCAGTAATATAAACTATATATAGGTCACCGCTATGGTAAGGTCTTTTCTGTATGCCAAGTGAGCTCAATAGGAAAACTTATTCTTGTAACCCACGGTATTTTCTTTTGGAGTGAGACTTACTTCCACTCCGTAATGTTAATTAAGCCAGCAATAGCCCTGCAGCATTCGCCGAGTATCCAGCCACTAAAGAGTAAAGCCGTTATAGGCAACACAAGCGTGAAGTAAATTAGGCGTGAAAATAAAAATATTAATAATATTATGTATTTACCTTGAAACCTTAATAAATTCAATTGCACGTTTTTCATTAGCTGTGAGTCCTTGCAAATTATAACCAAATAAATAATTTATTTTAAACATTAGAAATTTGCCAGTGTTTTTAACCGTAATGAGTCCATTAATTTTGTATGAAAATGCTCTACACCAAATATAATGGAACAAAAATATGCATTAATATTCTTATTGTGCGAAGCACAATACGGCAAATTCCTTTTTTTATCCATTTTATGTTTCATAACTTCCGAAGAAGACAATACAACGTGATATCTCGGACATATTTCGAAATATACGGCCCCTCTGAAAGCAATGAGTGCAAAAGATCTAAAACGGAATGAGGTTATCCACTAGAAAACTGCGGAGAACCGGCAGAATGTCCACCCAAATTATCGATATTGAGGCACATAAACAATTTGAGACATCGAAGTTGCCTCTAAAAATTGTGTACCGAATTATGTGAATAAAAATGGGAAATGTAGAGAATTACATGGGCGTTTAAAATAAGGTTTACCTGACTCCCGATTGATATGCTTGAACAAATTAAAGATATGAATGCTTTAAAGATGAATGAACTTCAAACGAGAAGCTTCAGTATTAAAACATTGTTGTTGTATTATATGAAAATGGGTGGCAAGAAATTTGCATTAGAATATACAAATTATACATAGAACTTCGGTTGCAAAACGTGCATTGTAATAATACTAACATAATTTGGTTTTAATTTAAAATTAAAATTTACCTTTGTATATAAAGTGTCTAAAATAATAATGCTTCGAAAATAATTATAAAGCAACTACTAAGAGTCAAGAATAAATAATATGAAGTTGAGGAAGTAATTTAACTATAAAAATATATATACTCTTGATGAGTGGCTCGAAAATAGGTTTTTGTTTTATGCACGTGCTAAAATATACAAGAATTTTAAAAATTTGGAATAACGAGAACATGCATTTTTCATTTTAAATGATAAATGGGCTTTTGTGTCATGCACCGGTAATCTATTAATATTGAGTGCAGTGCCGCGATGATTAAGAAAAGCAAAGTCGAAGTCGATAAAAAATCAATTAGTTTGGTTAATAATTTTCTCTTGTATTCAAATTTTTCCTTGAAGAGATTATTTTAAGAAATATTAAAACTCTTTAAATACAAAAGTTGAAGGGTTTGTATTTTAGGAAATATCGATAAATAATTTTGACCGCCAGAAATGTTTATCAAAACAAATATATTTATCGGATACTACTGTCTTTTCTAATCCCAAATGTACCAGATTTGATAACTCTACCTCTGAAACTTGCTGAAAAAAATTAAAACACCCATTCTCTAACATTAATGTTTTAGATAGAGGACTGTATAAAATAATGAGTTGATCTAATACATTGGTCTTATATGACAGATATTTTTTTCATTCATAATCAGGAATGTATGGATTATCCGATAAGAGAACTGTATCTCCATTTAAAAAATAAAATAATAGGATGTTATTTTTTGCAATGTTCATTTATTTGTTCTGATAAAAAAGAATCCTGGAGGTTTAGGGCAAACCCTACAAGTTTTACACTTAAAGTGTTTAATATGTTTTAAACGAATCCCTCCAAGTAGTGCTCTAATAATACTTTTATTTGGGACTCAACGTGCTACTTAGCAGTATTGAATAACACGGTTCGTCCCAAATAAAAATATTATCCTGTAATCCTTAGAGATATGGTGGTATTATATTCGAAAGTTATAGGGTTTTTCAAAAATCTCTACCTTTAAAAATACTTAATGAAAAACCCAAAAAATGTGGCACAAGATTAAAGCATTAGGGTGAATTCTTATGAAATCGACATCCGAGGATACTATGATGATCCGACAGTGTTTCTATTGAGTAAAATAAACATCTTCGTATTAGTTGGATTGGATTTAAATTATTAGGATAAAAGTGGGCGCCAAAACATTCTCACCAGTAGAAGTTTCGTTGGATTATCATATCGTCGGATAGCGCATGCATTGTAATCTGCCTTAGACATTAAACTATTATTTTATATAATTCTCTTTCTAATACATTAATACTATGAAACGGTTTGTCTAATCTTTCTCAGTTAGTTTTGAAGATACCGGGATTGACTTAATATATTCGGAATCAGTAATAATAAATGAACCATCCATGGCATTTAAAGATCCTTTGCACAAATAGTGCACTATGTAAAAATCGACCTCTCCTATTGGTCGATCCATCTCGTATTACGATATGTCTGCGTGATGCAATCGATTTCCATCAAGAACTCTAGTGGTGTAGAGGTTTAGATCGTTGGGTCTCACCAAGAAAACACGGGTTCGAACCCCGTTGCTTTTTTTAATTTTTTTTTTAAGATTATGTTTCTAAACAGCTTTTTTTCTTGATTTTGGGTATGTCTTGGGTTAGATTGGGTTAGCACCTGGTTAGTTTCCTTTTCTTGAGCCCCCGTAGCGAGCGAAGCGAGCGGGGGGCCATGCGGATCGACCAATGGGAAAGGTCGATTTTTATATAGTCCACTATTTGTGTAAAGGATCTTATAATGCCCATCCATGTATAGGACAACTCATTTTATATACAAAATGTGTTACTTTTTACAGCTTTGCGATGCTACTTATAGTTCTGCCTTAAAGCAATCGCTGTAGGTAGGTGAAAAATATACAGGAAAACTGTCTACGCAGGATGGTCCATGTAGCAGAATTGATGTCAGAGATGCTTTTCTAAATGGGACACCCTGTTTTTGTATTAGATATTTGAATTATGCGGAATGTTCTAAGCAAGCATTGTATAAGATTCTTTATGCTTAACTCTAAATGTTTTTGAAATAATGACCTATAAAAAACTTATATTTTAGATATTCGCGGGTTTTTAGGATATAAACGGTTTAACTTGTAGCAAAACTGATTGTACTTCTCTAAATTAGTTGCTAATAACCCTTCTTATGACGAACGCACTTTTCGTTAAGCGAAATTGTATACATCTTACTGTTTTCGGATACTTCCAGATAAAACGGCGATTAAGTTCAGAACAAAGGTTATGAAAAACTCCTAGGAAACTTATTAATTATTTGCTAAATAATTCATTACATTAGGTGCCTTCTTAGCCCATTATAATTAGGGTGTAGCTAGGCGTAATACTTTTACGAGTTTAACGTACATATATGAATAAAATCAATTAACCTCTTCAATCAGTGAACTGGCAATAGTTATTTGTTTTACTAGGCAGCAAAGTAGTAGATTGACTGCCGCGGCTGATAGTTCATAGCCGAGCGTAGCGAGGCTAGGAATTCAGCTAAGGCAGTCAATCTACTTTGCTGCCGAGTTGAACATATAATTTTTTCTCCGATTGTTTATAATGATATATGTATATTGTATATTTGCAAATTATTACAATTCCCACAATCTTTTTATTTTTCCTGTAGTGATAAATTAAGACAAAATTTGATAGAAATCGCAATTGTTGGAACGGTTGGTTGCTATGGAAATGTATATGTCCATAATAATTATAGTTTGACAACTTATGTCAGACGTTTTATTCCCATGGAGACTAATCACTTTGCTGCCTAGGCAGCAAAGTACTTACTTTGCTGCCTGGACAGAAAAAGTAATACTTTGCTGATTGATATGGGTCTGCAAAATTAATATTTGCTGTCAATCGGAGAAAAAATATATTTTCTTATTAGGAAAAAGTTCTCCTTTTATTTGCGTTCCCTCAAAATTTCTTCCAACATAAAATTGCATCACATAATTCTGAACCGTAATATTTGTTTTATCATCCGAAGGATCTAATCGCTCGGTAGAATCATGCCTTATCATTTGTGGTATATAGACGAGCTATATACCACCGGTAGTACTGCTGGGATTTGATAAGCCGGTCAGGATGTCGGTCACAAAGTCCTGGAGATATAATTCGCCTTTTTGCCTTGTGTATATTTTTTAGGATAAAGATGAAATTTGGCAGTTTTACCTTCCAAAACGCCCAAAATTAAAATTGACGCATCCAATTCTCATGGCGCTACCCATTTTAAGTTAACACAGTGTCAATTTATATCCTGCTGGGAAGTGGATCGAAGCGGTTCTATCTATCAAAGATAGAAGGCGCACAAAGGTAAATATTATGTAGAGATAGATAAACCCTCCATATAAATATTTAACATATCTACCCAATCTACTTTTCTAGCATAATTTGCTAATCATTTATACTTATAGCTACATTATTAAAATTAATTAATAGAAAATATATTTATCCAATCTCCTTATACGTGAAAAAATATTTTCTTCTGTGGTAATCATATACGTATGTATATGATACAAGACTATCGAATAGCGCTGTTACTACCATTTTATATTTTATAGTACATGAGAAAAACAACATATCGTACGTAATACATCTGATATATTTTGAAACATATACAGCCGCTGCGAAGCAATGCAATGAGCGGAAACGACTCAAAATGGAATGAACTTCTCCGGCAGAAAATTGAGAATCGGTTGGAAGCGACTCCCCAATAATTGACATCTAAGCAATTTATAGGTGGATATTGGCTTGAAAAGTTGCACGTTTATATTGTGTGATATGAAAGTTGCAATATCGAGATGATATAATATATAAATATTTGAAGAAAGGGTAGTCTCGACTAAATAGTTAAGAAAAAATATCAAAAACTAGGTTTCTTGGGGATGCAGTCTGGTTATATTTTAGGCCTAAATTAACGGAAACCCCTTTTTTTCTGTCAAGCTTTCGAGATTTATTTATCTCATCTTCAGGACAATCTACAATTTATAAATTAATTTGTTAGTCTAACCAACAATCTAATTTACATCTAGAAACTCACTAATGTGGGTTGAATAAACACCGGACACACAATTGTGAGAAACAGGGAGAAAACACACACTCCAGCTACATCAGTAACAACAATTTCGTTTGAAAATTAATCCATTACAAAATGGTGCCTTTCTTGTGGCACATTTACAGGTACTCTGATTTTTCGGAATAAAATATCTTTTTTCGGAAAACGAAAACTCAAATTGTCGAACCTAAAGGTAGGTTCAGACCGGCCGCGCCGCTCGGCGCAAAACGTACTTACACGTTGCAGTTGCATTTAATGTAGAAGTGAAATTTCGCACGAACGCGCGCAAACGATCTGATCCGCGTGTGTTCGTTGTTGTTCCACCAATTGTCGATACATCAAAATAAATTTGAGGTCCGTGCGCATTTTGGCACGTTCAGTCGGACGTAGCATAAGCAAAGATTGGTAAGGAGACGGTATATTCGTTCGATATTGTCTTGTGTGATTATTTTTTTCGTTCTAGTTTTAAATATGTCTGACAACTGGACTCATGAAAAAGTAATCCGTTTAGTAAATAGAAGATTACTACCACTATATTTTTTTCGACTGCTTGGTATAGCTTGTAGTCCACCAGCGCCCTTTTTCCTTTTTTCTCCCTTTCTTCACTACATCACATATTATAATAAATGAAGTGATGGCAATTACAATATCAGTATCGCTCATATTAATAATGATCACTCTCAACCATAAAATGTAAATAAATATCTCAATGCGTGTAGTGGAACACTGACAAGCAGATGTTTGTTGCAGAGTGCAGCAGCTTATCTGTAGTGTGAGTGAGATAGAATTTGTTTTCGGTCGCATACCGTTCAAGAGATGGTAATTTTATTTTAAAAGGAGCACCTCTCCGAGCGCGACTGCAACACCAGGTATGTGTAAGTGTGACAGAGAAGAAACGCATTCGCTTTTCTTGCGCTCAAGTTATTGGTAGGTAGAAATAATTAGCTGTATGGAACAATTTACCAGGACATTTAAAAAGATCTGAAAACAATGTTAAAAAATATTTAAATTTCGATATATCGTAAATGAAAAAAGGAGAACATTTCGGAATTAAGTCTCACTTCATACCTAAATCTAAAAATTATTCATCGGGAGCGGGAGCATTCAACAAAGAGGACATTCTTACTTGTGAATTTTTAAAATATAAATGTAGATCGAACTGAGATTCTGGGTATCACTTTTTTTGTTCATTGTGTTATCTTCAATATTAACGTAAACCAATTCAAGAAAGGTTCTCCTATAATAGGAATTTGCTTTTTCCAAAATCTCAGTGCCATCCCAATTCATTGCATGATAGAAGTCCTAGACATGTTCAGCTAGTGCGCAAGATTGCACCACTCTTTGGATATCACTGTTGTGTGATGTAAGGCGGCCTTTTAAGTTCCTGGATGTTTGACCTATATAGCACATTTTGCATCATTTACAATTAACTTTATATACAATATTGTAGTTCTCGTTCAGTGGTAAAGGAAATTTAGTTTTTGTGTAAATTATCTTTAATTTAGTTTTGACTTGTCTTTTAGCTATCTTAATATCCATATTTTTCCAAAAATATATACTGCAGGTAGGAAAAATTCAATTCAAAATTCAATTTGATGCCTTATAAACATTCACCCGTGAAGCATCGGTCCAGTCATCGCTCTGTTTGAGTTTGATGCCAAGAACATCTACCCAGTCGTAGCTCTGTTTGACGCCAAGATACTTAGTCATTTTCCTGAAACATATACCAACTCGTTTTCGGTTTAGTTTAGAAAAGTTTAGTTGAAGATGTCGAAGAAAAGGAGTGTAATACAATTGTTTACTTTTGAAGTATCTACCTAGTCGGAGCTCTGGTTTGCGCCAAGATATTGGGCCACTTCCTCGTTTTGCTTGCACAGATATTTAGAAAATATCTGCTGTGCTCTATTGTCCTTGTCCAAGCCTGGATAAGGAACCCTGTGAATCATTACATTGCATGTTTATCCTCAGAGAAAA
>MU184479.1:0-21244 GCA_016904865.1 Pissodes strobi
TTGAATACATGACACAATAAGGTTTAATTGTCTCAGTCAACAGATTACCCTGAGTCTCCGTACCAAAGCACAGTTACTAGTAAGACGGGTACCATGTAGTCTTCCTTCACAGCGTGTTTCCATTGACTCTTTTTGATAAATAGTTTTTTTTAGTATGGCTGCTTTCCAGATGAACTTAAGAGATCAATAATTGTGGTGTGTACATAAAAAGGGTGATGTAAGCGACATCGGCAACTACAGACCTACTTCACATTTGAGTTATCTCCAAAATCGTAGAGAAGGCACTAGACTGTTGTGGTTCCTCATGACCTTCAACTTCTTAACTCTGAGGCAATTTGGTTTTGTGGCTGGTAGATCTACAGTGGATGCCATTTTGTCTTCTTATCTGAAAAAAAACCTAGATGACCTCAATGGAAAGCAAAAATCGTTTTTTTTTTCAACTTTTCTAAAGGATTTGATACACTGAACTACGAAATTCTATTAATTGCATCAGCTTTATACCTATGGAATCAGAGGATTTGCTCATAGGTGGATACAACAATACTTGTTGCGGCAAACTAAGGCTGTGATGTTGAAGAGTGACGGCAAGACCTCATCATATTGGGTGGAAGTTTCAACTGGAGTTCCACAAGCTATTGTCTTGGGACCTGTTCTATTTCTTTTGTTTGTTTATCGATGATCTACCACTATTTGTCAATGAGTGCTATATCACACTATTTGTGAAGAACAGCCCTAGTTGGTGCTGTTAACTGCAATGATCTCTGTATAGAGAAATGGTCTACATTTGAACAGCCTAAAAACAAACTTCAGAGTCTTCACTCCATTGAGAGTAACATTAGATAAAAGTTTGCTGATCATGAATATCACATCTGCAAAGTTTTTGGCCGTAACCATAGATCAACATCTCTCAATAGATATTGACGACATCTGCTATAGACTGTCAAATAAGAACTACTCGGTGTCTGAGAGACTAGGTGAACAAGGACACACTGAAAACTATTACTATTATTTCTGAATAAACTCAATAATTACATATGAGCTACATGCATGGGTAAGCTCCGGTTCTTATTTTACAAAAGGGGATTATCAGAATTTAGACTCTCATTTTATTTCTCATATCGTCAAGCATGTTAGTGGGTTAGTTTGGGTTCAGTGTCCATCTTCCATAGGAACAGAGACAAATACATTAGATGTGGCGATGTCAACTTCTATAAACATGCAGTTCTTAAAATATGCATATTCCTAGTGCAGCAATCGTCCAAGTTCAGGAAGGTCCAGAAATTGTTTCTCTAAAAATATTCATTAAACTACCAAATGACCTGAAAACTATCCTCATCACATAAACTCTTTCTGAAAAAACTAAAAACATGAATATTTTGAAACTATTTATTGAAGGGTTGGTTCTTTGACGTAAATCTTTTAATTCCTTGTATTTTGAATTAACTGTTCCAATGCTTTGTAAAATGTGTCTATGGAAATAAAATGAAGACATAGTTTATGCATGTAACGCGCGTTACGCTTACCATCATCAGGAGATGATTAAATCATCTCCTGATGATGCTAACATACTTAGTGGAAAGCGCGTCAAGTGTAAAAATGCTATTTTGTTATTGTGGATAAAACTGTATTATGAAAACTTATTGGGACCCAATGCATATACTTAATGAGTCAGTTTAAGTTTAATTGTATTTCCAAATGAAACTTTACTTTTCTAGTATTTCTTTTACACTTTGAAGTTCGTCATTGTATTCTTGTTCTGTTTTCAGCACCAAACCAGAACCAGATGCGCGGTCTGATGACACACTCAAATTAGCCAACAAGGAACTATACCCATTTGAGAAAATTCAACTCGGGTGGTCCAATACTAATGATTGGTCTGTAGGCGCTGGAATGGTGAATATGGGCAACACCTGTTATCTCAACTCGACCCTGCAAGCTCTCTTTCATGTGCCTTCGTTAGTCAACTGGCTAATCTCTGATAAGGAGCATATGGCAGACTGTCAAGATAGTGGTGAGTATATTTTGTTTGGTGCTATAAAAAATATGTGCTTATATACAATTACTATCATTTAAAAAGGAGAACATTGTGGATTATAAATTTTATCAATTGCCTGAAACATCTTTAAAGACTTGCTTTGTGAGATCAAAAACACTGCATTCAGTGTTAGTACATATAAGTAGTGGAAAATCATTATAATCTTAATTTAAGTAGATTGTATAACAGTAAAATAGAAAATAGTTTAAAAGATAAGCATTTTTATGCATTCAGTTTAATAATAATAATGTTATTTCTTGCATTCAATGGTATTATAAAGTAATTAAAATTATACCTTATAAAACACACAATTAAGAAAACGTCATAGTGACCCACCTACTTAACTTAACCTACATAGACAAGATGCAGAACTGTTTTCACAGAAAAAATTCCTCCAAGGAGTAGCAGGTCTTTTCTAGCAGCATATTTTTTTATTTATTTATTTCTTTATTGCCAACAAGATTACATGCAAATTAAAGAAGCTACATCATAAAGGGAATGTGCCACTTATGACCACTTAATATGAAATATGATAAAAGAACAACTACATATGCACAAAATTACTATAAAATTACAAGATAAAATACAGCACACTGGTACACTTGATAAAATCCACTTCCGACTAAGTACTGATTATTATATGTATATTATTTATTAAAATCAAATGAATAAAAACACTTAGAGAGTGCAAACCTTTTGGCTTCGTTCTTAAATCTCGCAGTCTCCTCAATATTCCTGATCTTTAAAGGGGGAATCTGATATGCCTTAATGCATTTGAAATATGGCCCTCTTTCAAAGAAAGCAGAAGCATGGTAAGGAGTTCGCGCAAGGCATTTCTGCCTCTGGTCATGACTGCCATATCTGGAGCATATCCAACTTACGACATTGTTTCTTTACAGGCTCGTGCATTATTTGCGCAATGCGGAAAACCATGCAAGAATCGCAGCAGCGCAACATCAGCTCTATAAGACCCATCTTGATCTATAACAAATTAAGGATGGTGTGTAGGAATTTGATTCCGGGACGGCAAGAAGATGCTCATGAGTTTCTCAGGTATCTCGTCGAGGCGATGGAGAAGTCTTATTTGCAACGGTTCAAGAATCACAATCAATTTGACTCCAAAGTTAAGGTAAGGACAGTAAAAAATCGTCAATCACTTGATTGCTGAATAAAAATTTCTCTTTTATTGTCAACAGATATTCATATACTGATATACTGAAGCCTATACTAATGTGAAACCTGTTTTGAATAAATTCTTAGGAAATATTAACTGTACTTTTTATGGTCAATCTGTAGGAAGTGGTACTTAAGTAATATATGTTTTCTAGGAAACAACACCGCTGAATCAAATTTTGGGCGGATATTTGCGGTCAGCCGTAAGATGTCTAAGGTGTGGACATGTTAGTACGACGTTCCAACATTTCCAAGACCTGCTTCTGGATATCCGAAAGGCGCAGACCCTGGATGAAGCCCTGGAGCTATATTTCAGCCGAGAAAAGCTGGACGATGAAAGCTACCATTGCGAGGCGTGTCAGAAAAAGGTAATTGAAAATAATATGTTTGCCTAATCTATTGATCCTATAAAACAGTTTTTGCCATTTAAAATAGAGGCATTGAACCTCATATATGTCTCTCTGCGAACGCTTGCTAATATATTTTTTCGTTTGTGTGTTTTTTGAGTGGACTGAGTATAATCAATTAGCAGTGTTGTATATCATTGTGTGTGTTTTTGTGGAGCCTAATCAATGCTGCATTTTTCCAGTAAGCAAGTTTAAGATTGTAAGAATTATTAGCTAAAAACCAGAGGCCTATTGTTAAAATCCTCTCCATAGAAATTCCATTATTGTAAAAAGCATTGATGATAAGAATTTGCATGTTAAGCATTCTTTTTGCGTTGAGAGAGTTTTCGCATGCCGCACGATAGTACATGTTTAACATCAATAAATAATCAACTGCATTGACCGGACGTCGCATACAGGGTCGCTGGAAAATGGCAGACACTTTTAAATGTTGTAGAAACAAACCAAACAACAATTGGATCTGTATAGTATGTAACAACGTCTTTCATCCTAGCTGCTGCAAATGGACAAAAAATTATGAGATTATCTCAGAAAATTTTATTTGTTGCGCTACAGCCTGTCGGGAAGCCTTGGAAACTGAGAAAAATGGAACGATTGATACATTGCAAATTCTTTTGAAGGAATTAAAGACAGAGTTGTCTCAAAAGAATCAATACATTGCCCGTTTAAAGAGGAATTCCCAGGCTTATCAGGAAGATTATTCTACTAGAGAAAGTGAACTGATAACGCAAGTGAATGGTTATGAAGAACAAATTTCCAATCTCAAGGATAAGATTGAAGAACAGAATTTTGAATTAATGAGATACAAGGACATACAGCGAGCTGATAATGAAACTCAGACGCATGCATCAACCTGTGAAAAATGGACCAATACATATATTTCTACAAAGACCGGATGCTCCCAGACAGATGTTACTTCCAATATAATAGAGAGTATTCTCAATGTAAATCCTGTGGCAACGCAAACTACTAAGATTCAGTATGCAGAAACTAACGTCCAAACTTTGGACGATTTCTCTTCATCACTAGCATCAGAACGAAAAATGGCAAGTACTAAATCGTTGGATACACAAACAAGCCCCGAATTAAAGGCCAAATGCAATAAGCAAATTGGGGTTCAAACTAGGATTACATGTACGCTGAACCACAAAAATGCGATGGCTACTCGTCGCAATGAAAAAGTGCAACCTCTTGGTGACCAGCTTTGTAAGTCTTCCACTAATAAGCGCATTTTAATAATGGGTAGCCTATTAAGTGTGAAGAATGTTCCAGTGCTTCTGAAATACTAAGAACGGCTTAAATTTGATGTTAATTGTCAATATATTTTTAAACTTATTAGCTTTGAGAACCTAGCAACGAAGAGCTACTGCGAGGAAGAGTCGACGGAGTTGGAGTCTAAGCTCCGTGAAGATATTCAGTCCTATAAAAGTGAAGCCTTGGATCTACAACAAAGGCTGGACGAACAAAATAAAATAATTCAAACATATCAGGATAAAACCTCTGAGGATTGCGAAACTCAAACACATGTAGTAACCAATGGCATAACAACTCAAACTATGACTTTGAAGAAAATTTCAAGAAGCTCGCAGTCCCAAAGCATTTCAGTATGTTCGTCAGCAAGTCAAACGTCAATTAGGTCATTTTTAGAAACTGCAGTACAAACGGACAATCCGGATACTTCTGCTTTAACACTTGCAGACGAAATTAACTTGATAAATACTAAAAATCAAAATCAGGCACGGCCCAATGATAATGATTACCGCAGGCCTGCAAGTACCCATACTAATACCGATCACACTTTTGCTGCACACTTAAATAAATTAAATACAAAAAATAAACGGTTGCAAGTCGAAATTGACGAAATAAAAAGCAAAGAATCACAAACATTTATAGAATTGAAATCTCTCTCGGAGTTAAAACAAAATCTGGAAGATCAAATTACGGAATTAAATGCCTTAAATAAAAATATGATGGTAACAATAGAATCATTAGAAAATGATAATCAAGTTTATGCTAGTGAAGCTAAACAGTTGCAGTTGAAGTTATTTAATATCCAAACTAGTTGCACTAATAAGCAAGAATCTAATGAATCAGAAACAGAAGACCTCCGAAAGTTAAACAAGAGCATGTTAACATCAATTAAGGTTTTGGAAAGTGAAAACGGGCGGTATTGCTCCGAAATTGAGACACTACATGAAAGAGTCGGCAACCTACAATCGCCCAACATAACAGGAAGATTAAAATCGACTGATCACTCTGATGAGAGTGAGGATTCCAGACTTAGACCAAAGGCATCGGTCTACCAAGGACATCAGTCTTTATCATCATCACCTGAATGTCCAGAAAATTTGAAAAAAACTTCGGGAGAATCGGATGAAATGTCCGAAAGAAAGTCAAAGCCAAGGGTTCTTGTGACTGGTGACTCTAGTGCTAGGAATGTTGCAGCTGGGTTATATGAAACTTTTGTAAATAGGTATGATGTTTTTGGTTATGTAACAAATAATGAAAATTTGAATGAAGCCATATTCCCCATGATTTCAAACCATACCAAAAGTATGTTGGGGTTTGGAACCTTCGGCAACATGCACTAAAACGGAGTTTTATCCACAATACCGAAACAGAATTATTGCACTCGACGCGCGTTTCGCTAACCAATAACCGATATATTCCTAATGACTCCTTCCACTGCGACCAACACAAATTGGCCAGCTTACATTTTTTGGTACACCGTATGGTTAACTTTCCTCTCAGCAGAGAAAGATTTAATAATGAAAAGGAGACAATTAAGAATATAGCGAAAGTTAATGGTTTCAATACTAACTTAATAAATAGACTAGTTAATAGGCATTTGTTTAGAAAGACCATTCGTGATTCCACTTCTTTCGTCAATCAGGATGAAAATACAAAATATGTCTCGATACCATATAATCCTCAGTATACTAGAGGACTTCAAAAAGTCTTTAAGGAAGTAGGTTTAAAATTAGTATACCAAACTCAGTTCAACATTAAGAAATTATTAGGTGGTCCAAAGGACAAAATTGAAATATTAGAAAGAAGTGGAATATATGAAATTGGATGCATGGATTGTAACCAAAAATATGTTGGGCAAACTAGAAGATCTATACAAACGAGATTCAAGGAACACATAGCTCATTTAAAGTATGGTAGAACAGAAAAATCAAGTGTTGCCGAGCATGCTTTTGATAACAATCATAGAATAACAATTAAAAATTTAAAATTAATTCATAATATAACTGATAGGAGATTATTAGACGCATATGAAAGTATGGAAATTATTAAATGTAAGAATAGTTTAAATAGAGATAGAGGGCCTATTCCGTATAGTCCATTGTATTGGTTGATCAAGCGTGACTAGTGGGATTCCAGGATTGGTTCCTTTGGTTCCGCTTGATTAAGCAAACTTTTAGTATAAAAGCGAGTTAGGTAGAGTTTTAAATTTAGTTTTAATCATCTCCTGATGACGCTAACATGGTTAGCGAAACGCGCGTCGAGTGCAATAATTCTGTTTCGGTATTGTGGATAAAACTCCGTTTTAAAGCATACCAAAAGTGATCATGTGATACTGTGTTTGAACCTTAATCTTAGAGTACCATCTTTCATTGAACTTAAAAAATTGTTAAGTATAGGAAAAATTTCGCACTTAATTATTTGTCTAAAGTGTAACTTTAAATATTGTACATGTGAAAGATTTCGTCGCATAACTTCATTCATTGCGGATTATGTTAAGGATAAAAACATGTCGGTTAGAATGATTGATAATACTTTTGAAAAAAAAGCACATGCATCTGGATATCGACAGTCTGTTAGGTCGCTATGTCGGTTACTTGAGCATTATATTGAGGCTTCTTTATGTATGTATGGCAGGATTGTGCTTAGATCAGTACCTATTACTTATACTGCACAGAGGGATCTTATTAAGCATAACTTGGTTGTGGGGGGTAATGGGGTTGATAAGGACAACCATATAAGTATTTTGCCCACAATTACCATTAATGACTCACATGAACTTGAAAAGTCTTTTTTAGGATAGACAACTCTGCTGACTATTTGACTGTTTTTTTGTTAAATATACAATCTTTAAGATATAAGACTGACGAACTATATGTACTCTTGGAAAGCCATAATTTTCCACATTTGGTTTCATTAACTGAACATTGGTTGCACCCGGGAGAGACCACTTACCTGCAAAACTATAATGTTATTTCCATATTCTCTAGATCAAATTCAATACATGGCGGGACAATGTTATTGGCAAGTAAGGAGGCAGAAAACATATATGGATTTATATCTGTAAATAAGTATGATTTTCTACTTATTGAAAAGGTCTTTGAATTTTCTGCAATTTATTCGAGTAAGTGTCAAATTTATGTTATTTCTATTTATAGATCGCCTTCAGCTAGCCAGGTGTTGTTCTTGGAGCAGTTAGAGATTTTACTGAGTCAGTTTCCTCCGCATTCCTCTATTATTTTGACAGGTGATTTCAATATAAATTACAATGAACAATCCAATTCTTCTGTTCAGAGTATATTAACAAGTTTTAATCTTGGTATGCATGTAAGTGGGCCGACAAGAATTACTGATCATGGAGCAACGGTCCTGGATTATATGTGCTCCAATTTTAAGAATGTCTCTTGCTGTGTTTTAAATGCTTCTCTCTCCGATCACGAAGCAGTACTGTCTAAGTTTCCTTTATTTAAAGACTCTCATTCATTAAATAAAAGCGGGCGTATATTTGGCAAGAGGAATTTTACAAAGTTTAGAGCTCTCTGCAAGGAGGTTATGTGGCCTTCAGCTGAATGTGAGAAACCACTTGAGGTTTTTCATGAGGTTTTGACAAGGGTATTTAACATTGCTTTTCCCATCGTGAAGCTGAAAAGAAAAAAGTCTCGGAAATGTTGGGTAACAGGAGGTATAAGAACATCTTCCAGAAACATGAGATGGCTCCACCGCCTAAGAAAATTTAATTATGAGAATCAACAATTCCAATGTTATTATAATAGATATAGGACTATTTATAGAAAAGTCATTAGGTCTGCAAAAAGAATGTATTATGCTTCTAGATTGTCAGCTTCAAAGAATGTGTGTAAGGAAGCTTGGTCAATAATTAATGATATTAGGCAAAACTATGGCAAACCCTCTGTATCTGACTCTGGTGATGTTACACCCAATAAGCTCAATGACTTCTTTTGCTCGGTCGGGGAAAATCTGGCTTCTAAAATTGTGCCAACCAGAGATCCGTTGGAGTTTTTGTCAGGATTGAGAGTACAAGAGACATTCTTTTTACATCCAACCGATATAAATGAAATGAGGGCTCTTGTTTCTCAAGTGAAAAACAAAAAGGCATCGGGATGGGACTGTATATCTGTGCGAATATTTCAGGAGTTGAGCATTCCTGCTATGAATTCTCTGGTTGATGTAGTGAACGACTCGTTTTCAAAAGGGCACTTTCCCGAATTCCTAAAAAGGGCTGTAATTATTCCTTTGCACAAGGGTGGCGATGCCTCATGCCCCTCAAACTATAGGCCAATTTCTCTTCTTCCGACTCTGTCTAAAATTATAGAGAAACTAGTTAAGGTTAGAGTTCTCAGCTTCTTGAACAGGCACAGTGTACTGGATTCGAAGCAGTTTGGATTTCGGGAACACATGGGAACGGATGATGCTTTGTTTTCTTTTTTGGATCAGCTATACATGAGTTTGAATAGGGGTGAGGTTTCTGGAGCGGTATTTTGCGATTTGACTAAAGCTTTTGACTCGGTCAGTCATGAAATACTACTTCGGAAGCTGGAAATATATGGGTTTAGAGATGTATCTCTGAACTGGTTTAGGTCGTATCTTTCGGGAAGGGTACAGAGTGTGTCCTTTTCCGGCAATATTTCAGACATCAAAAATATAAATTGCGGAGTTCCGCAGGGGTCAGTGCTGGGGCCTCTGTTGTTTCTTTTATTCATTAATGACATTTGTTTAGTAAGAATTGTGGGCTATTTGACTCTGTTTGCCGACGATACAAGTGTGTTGTGGAATCATTCTGACCCTCAGGCATTGCAAAATATCATTAATGATGATTTGCAAAGGATTAAGACTTGGTTTGATAGCAATTTGCTGTCGTTCAATGTATCTAAGACCAATGTACTTACCTTTAGATGTAACTTAACCGACGTTGTTCTTGAAAAAAGTAAATTAAATAATACCGAAAATCTAAAATTCCTTGGTATTAAGATGGACAAAAAACTTAATTTTGAAAGTCACATTAGTGGTCTATCAAAGAAATTGTCTTCAAATTGTTATGCATTAAGGGTAATTTCAAGAGAATTGGATCAAAGTGCAGTTAGAATGGCATATTTTGCCCTAATTGAGAGTAATTTAAGATATGGTCTTCCCTTTTGGGGTAGCTGCAGTGGTTATCTGTTTAAATCTTTGTTCGTACTACAAAAAAGGGCAATTCGAATTATGTATAATGTCGGATTAAGGGATTCATGCAGGCCTATATTTCTGCACAATAATATTATGACTTTGCCATGCCTGTTTATTCTTGACAGTGTGTGTCTGGTTTATAGAAAATATAGGCATCTTATTACACAGGGACAATATATTACTCGTCAAGCACAACGCATACCTTTACCCATACCCACAAATAGCCAAGTAAAGAGGTCATTCATTTATGATGCAAAAAAAATGTATAACCATTTGCCCTCACACATTCGAAATTTAAACAATTTTAAGAAGTTTCAATGTCAATGCAAAAAAATTTTGGTTGGTAGAGCATATTATTCTTTGGATGAATATTTTGATGATCAGTTTGCTTGACTGAGGTGACACTGGCTGTGGAATAAGCTTTTAAATATTGTAGGTGTGCGATTTTCTTGCTTTAATGTTATTTTAAAGATGTGGTGACTATATATTGGGTGTTTTGAAGTAAAGCAAGTAGCTACCTATTAATTTGTGTAATTTTAGCTTTTGTTTTTGTTTTTTATATCCAATTTTAATTTTAAGCCTAGTATATTGATTTAATATTAATTACAGCTTTGTCAATGAGATCTTATAATCTTTAGACAATAAAGCATGTTTTGACTTTGACTTTGACTTTTGACTTAAGTGAACACTTTTCGAAAAATGACTTTGTATTATTATTTATGGACCATCGTAGTGCTGAGAGAGATGCTCACAGGGGGGTGCCTCAGGAGAGCTTAATTTCTCCCTATTCAGAAACTAACTTATTAATAGTTGGAGCTTGGGATTTCACTAAATCACTCAAGCAACAACAAGCAATATATTACTTCAACCTTAAGGTTAAAAAACATCTGCACCGTACAGGGTGTCCGGTTATAAATGTAACCCCCCTTTAAATTTTTTAATTACCCTCGTATTAAAAAAAAAGTTAAGTACAAAAGTTGTAAGAATCTTCTTATAGTTTTCTACGGTGTTACTAGAAAAACAATTGAACATCGAAATTCTACTGTGCAAATTAAATAAATGTTTTTTTAAATGGGACACCCTGTATATTCTTCCGGATATCAGTAGAACTCTTTAAGACGAGTTCAGTAATATAAGGTTCGTTGGGTCTAGCTATAATAGTTACCACGTAAATTGCAAGAATGTCAGGTATCTGATTATTACTGAACCCCTCTCTTAAATTCTTTATTTGGTGAGCTAGAAAAAAATGTTGTAGGTTCCTTCAGAAACTTTTCTGAGGTGGTACTAGAAAAACAATTGAACATCAGAAAAGCTTCTGAAGGAACCTACAACATTTTTTTCTAGCTCACTAAATAAATAATTTAGGAGAGGGGTTCAGTAATAATCAGATACCCGACATTCTTGCAATTTACGTGGTAACTATTATAGCTAGACCCAACAAACCGTATATTACTGAACTCGCCTTAAAGAGCTCTATCGATATACAGAAGAATATACAGGGTGTCCCATTAAAAAAACATTAATTTAATCTGTACAGTAGAATTTCGATGTTCAATTGTTTTTCTAGTAACACCGCAGAAAACTGTATGAAAACCCTTACAACTTTTGTATTTAACATTTTTTTATACGAGGGCAAATAAAAAAGTTAAATGGGGGTTACATTTATAACCGGACACCCTGTACAAGTAGCAACGTTGTCTACATCTCTCCAGATAAATTCATGTCAAATGCAAATGTATTTCGAGTGAGTCCAATGGAATCATAAACGTCTAGAAGGGCTTTTGGGGAGACAGGACACCTGGTTTCCGAGAATCTCAACCTTTCCAAGGGACTTCCCACATCCATCTAATGCACTCCATGGAATGAATCTGTTTGACGTCCACCAATAGAGCCCAGAGAAAGAAGATCTACAACGAAATTCTCCAAAACACAGTTTAGATTTGAGTAGAGTATGTAATAATGCATTTTTAGATTAGACAGCCCGCGAGTAAGCTTTGTGCTTTTAAACATACAATCACTTAGAAACAAAACAGATGAATTTTTCATCTTCTTACATTCATGCAACTTTCCTGATTTAATCCTTATAAGAGAACATTGGTTAAAGGTGAATGAAATTGTATTTTTAGATAAGTATACCCTATTAACATCTTTCTGTAGAAAAAAGGCCCAACATGGAGGCTGGAGGCACAATAATATTTATTAAAACAGAGGTAAATGAAGAATACAAGTTTAAATCACTAGCTTCTTACGATCATTTACTGGTTGAAAAAGAGTTTGAATTTTCTATGTGTAAACACATATTTATTTATGTTATTTGTATATATTGTCCCCCTTCATGTAGTGAACAGATTTTTATGGAAAGGCTTTATATTTTGTTGGAGTTGCTTAACCCTGGATTCAGGATTGTACTAGCCGGTGATCTGAATATTAACTTTGCAAACAATGACCATATTTACACTATTGAATTCACAAACTTATTGAAGTTTTTTGACTTAAAAATGCATGTTGAACAGCCAACAAGAATCTCACAATTCTCGTCAACTATTATTGCCTTTGCATTAGAAATGAGGATAGCTGCGAGTGTGCAGTCAGGAATCCAGGCCTCTCAGACCATGAGGCACTTTAGCATTTGTTTAAGTGAGTGTGGGAGGCAAACTGGGTGTGCTAGGAGGCGGGGAAGAATTTTTTCGAAACATAATTTTACAAATTTTACACAACAATGCCAAAACACTAATTGGACGGCTTTAACTGACCACTTCACCTTGTCTGACTTCCATAATTCTTTGAGCACAATTTTTGAAAAATGTCAAACCTAAGGCTAAGAAGCCTTGGGTTACCGAAGGAATAAAAATTGCATCCAAGAATTTACGATCTCTTCACACTATCCGAAAATTCTACATCAATAATGATTTTTTTATTGCCTACTTTAACAACTATAGCAAAAGACTAGTAATAGAATTATCGAAAAAGAATCATTTTCGATCCCGATTATCTCGTTCTTCAAATAGACAAAGAGAATGCTGGAATATTGTCTCAACCAACTCCGCGGAAAAACTAAACAAAAGAGCTCTAAGTATTCTCTCGAGCCTGAAGTTCTTAATGACTTTTTTTACAATGTTTCACAAAGGTTATCAAGGGGTATAAAGTCTGCATCTGATCCTCTTGACCACTTAAAAGACAAATGGTCTGATTCATTTTATCTTGCTCCGACAAACCAGTATGAACTGAGATAGGCACTTGGGGAAATAAAAAACAAGACTAGCACTGGCTGGGATGGGATTTCACTGAGGATATTTCAGCCTTTACCGGATTGTGTTCTGCTTAGCATCGCTGAGGCAATCAACCATTCCTTTCTGACAGGCACCTTCCCTGAACATCTGAGGATTTCCAGAATTGTTCCAATTCCTAAGTGTGATGAAACCAGCAAGGCAGAACACTTTTGGCAAATTGCCTTCATACCAACACTCTCCACGATAGTGGAAAGGTTAGTGAAGAATAGGGTTACACCTTTTTTGGAATGCAAAAAACTACTCAATATCAATCAATTTGGCTTTCAATCGAAAAAAAGTACCTCAGATGCTGTTTTTCACTTTCTTAGCGAACTATATGTACGTCTGAATGACGGGGACTATGCTGCGGCAGTATTCTGTGATCTCTCCAAAGCTTTTGATTGTGTGAATCACAGAGTACTGCTGCAAAAGTTGTACCGTTACGACTTTAGATTCAATTCTTTGCTTTGATTTGAGTCTTATTTATCATGCAGACAGCAGCCTGTGAGGGTTGGAAATGTTAACTCAGGACTTAAATACAATTTGACAGGTGTTCCACAGGGATCGGTACTGGGACCCATCCTATTTTTAATATACATTAATGATATTGTGAACACAGACATAAAAGGACTTATTACTTTATTTGCAGACGACACCACTATTTTATGGACACATCGTAACACAGATACCTTAATGTGTACCATAGAATCTGATGTTCAAAAAATTAAGGACTGGTGCGATGCTAATCAGTTATCCTTTAACTTTTCTAAGACAAACATCATGCATTTTAATTGTGTGCCTGAAGCAGAACGAAGTTTCATGTAGTGATGTATCAAAGTTTCTTGGTGTGCTGATAGATAGAAACTTGACTTTTAAAAATCACATCATAAAACTATTAGGTAAATTATCATCAGGCTGCTATGCACTAAGCATAGTTTCTAAAAACCTGGATTTTGCAACAGCCCGTATGACTTACTTCGCTCTAATCGAGTCTCATTTGCGGTATGGGATAGTGTTTTGGGGTTGCGCCTGCCAGGGCGCAGTGTTTGTTTTGCAAAAATGAGCTGTCAGTAGAATGTGTGGAGCAGATCCAAGAGAATCCTGCAAACCCCTATTTAAAAAACACAAGTTGTTGACTTTGCCATCTCTTTTCATCTTTGAGACATGTTGTTTGTTGTATAAAAGGTCTGCACATCTAGTATTCACAGCAAATAACACAAGGCAGAGAGGATGTTTACCAACACCTATAGCACACACAACGTTTATATAAAATTCAATAATATATAATGCCAGGAAGGCCAGGAAGATGTATAATCATATTCCAAGAACATTAAGGGAAGCTAATTCTTTTACAGATTTTAAGTGTAAACTTAAATATATTCTCTTGAGTAAGTCATATTATACTGTAACTGAGTTTTTGGGGGATAGGTTTTGATCTCCCAGCAGTCGGATTTTTTTCTCTTCTTCCTGCCCTTTTCTCCTTCACACTTCAGCACTCAGTAATGCACTTACAGATGTAAGTTGTTGTAAACTAGATATACTAATATATTGTATGTAGGTGGTATATGTCCTATAACTGTGTAATACTTTGAATGCATGTTTTTCTTTTTTAACGTTTAATTGAACACCACATTTTTATATATGATTTAATTACATTTTCACATTCTCTTTTAATTAAGTAGGTATTTGTTCATTTACTTTATAATTTCAGCTTTGTCAACAGAATTATAAAATATTCTATGATAATAAAGCATTTTTTGACTTGACTTTGACTTTTATATTCGAAATCAGTGACGAACTCATGGAAAATCGTACGCCTTTGGAATTTTAAGTTTTTTAATATCTAATAATCTAAATATACGCGAAGGTTCTGTACATCTCAGTTTGGTTTTCGGAATAATAAGAGCATTGATGATGTTTCAATGTCTTCCATGTATTTATTTGGGAGTGAATAGTGTTGAAGCTGGGGCAGCTGTATTCTGTGATTTATCAAAGGCTTCTGTTAACTGATACGGATTTCGGAGTGTGGCCTTGAAATAGTTTCAGTTTTATGTGTGCAATCTTAGCCCAGCCGTTTTTGTGAGGCAGGTTAGGCATGCGGGGTACCCCCATTGATTTGTATAGGAGTGGATAAGCAATAGCCGCCTGTCGCACTATTCAAAAGTGGCAACCTATGGGCGAAAAAACAGGTTTCTGCGCATGACAAAATCGACGTAAAATGGAAAAACTTAAACAAAGAAGATACAGTTTTGTCATGCGCGCTAAAGCACTTGCCGTCTCAGCAGGCGTCGGTCAGGATCGAACTTGGCTTCTGTCTTTGACGTGTTTTCGTTTTGACGGCGCGGGGTTTTGAGTTAATAATTCGAATTTTTACTTTTTTTTACTTTTTTTGGACCTAGTATCTGTAGTTGCTTAATTAGTTTTAGTTTAGTGGTTCCCGTTTGTGTGGTTTGTACGTAACCTATTTTGATTTTCGTTTACATTGAACAATACGCAGATAAACAATCGGCGATTCTACCAAAATAGAATCCTGAAAGTGTATGGTTGTGTTTTGTAGTAGTAGAGGCAAAATACCCGGGATTTCCTATTTCAATTAGGTCTAATTATTATAAGTATTACTTATTTATACCTTATTGTTTGTTGCACTACGCTAACTGGGGCCTATTTTACAATCGGCAAGACTCCTCTACCGAATATTTGGTGAAATAATCACTTTCGAAGTCCGGGCCTGCCTATTTACCTTCACGGTGCAACAGCTAGCTCCTACTAATTTTCTAATGCGCAAGTCCAAATAGAAATATCTTTGTTTACATTTCGCGGTCGTAAATTTGCCATGTTTGGTCTATTTATTGCTTATCCACTCCTATACAAATCAATGGGTACCCCAGGAATTGGTCCTTGGGCCTATAGTGTTCCTATTATATATAAATGATAATATTTCCCTTAAAAAATTACTGTATAAGTAGATGCCACCATAATTACTATATTAGTTGATGCCGCCATAATACGTTGGCACAATAGAGAGCCAGATCAATTAAAGTTAATTATTGACAATGATAAGCACATGCGATTGTTCTAACTTCCAACACTTTCACCAATTTATTATGACAGCAAAAGATACTCTTGCTATAACATAAATCATAATAGTCTGTCATAACATTATGCCATTATTTAAGGCATAAATCCTCGACTTAAAACCAGACAGTGTGCAATAGGCCATTCCTCATATTTGGCTAGTGAATTCCATAATTTGTATTCTTATTATATTATTTTTTTTTTAGGTCCAAGCAACTAAGCAGTTTCAGTTGGAACGGCCCCCCGTGGTACTTTGCATCCAGTTAAAGCGATTTTCAGTGAGCAATAACAAAATTACAAAACACCTCTCCTTTAGACAAAGATTAGATCTTAGTCGGTATGCCAGACAAAAGTAAGTAATACAATATTCACTAATAGTATCTATTAATAAGCTTAAGCATTGTGAAGAGGAGAAATTGAATCATGGCAGATTTGGTCTGATTATATATATTATTTTTTAAATTGCCATTTTGTGGACTTGTTAATTGGGGAACGTTGACCCGATAGCGAAGGTCGGCTGAGTGGTATTTGTTATGGTTCAGACACCAGACTGCATGGATAATAATATCCTAGCCGTGGGGCTTATAGAGTGGTGTAGGAAACAAAGGATTTGGATTTCCGGATACATACGTCCTTTAATTGGGACTGCAGCCAAGTAGCTAATAACCAGTTTTCTTTATATAACATTAAATGAAAGTTAAATAATGTACACAATAACATTTACCTATCTAGGCTTGATGAGCTGCAAGAAGTAAGCTTTAGCTATTATCTTAATTATTTTTTTGTTATTTAAATTCAGTGCAAAGTACAAACATGTATAAATATCTAACTGTATTTCTTAGTTTTAGGCCTAATGCTCCTCTAATATACCGACTGGTGGCTTTAGTAACTCACATGGGGCCCACTGTCAGTTGCGGCCACTACACCGCTGTAGCACAGGCGCCATCTGGAAATTTCTATCAGTTCGACGACAGTACGGTGAGTGTTTTCGTCTTTTGACAAAATTCATATTTTTGTTCTACTTTATAAGATACTTTATTGTCAAAAAAATTTACAATTTTGTAGACAAAGCAAAATATCGGTGGGGAAAATAATACATTTCATATAAACACTTGAATACTCATCTAATTGATTTGAATAATTTCAGGTCAGGCCAATTTCCCACCAAACCGTCTTCAACACCAACGCTTACATCATGCTTTACGAACTCGAGTCATTACCGCACGCTCCAAAAGCAACCGTCCAACACAGCCTAAAGAGCAAAGCGACCAGCACCATCACGGAACCTGCCCCACCCACCTTGAAAAATCCTCTAACATCCACATCTGTCCCCTCCACGTCGAAAACCCCCCTGAGGATGAATAAAATCCCCTCGTCCTCTGAAAGCCTACCTGATCCGAAGAACTCCGATCCTGTCCCCAAAGTTTTAGGCCCGGTTCCTAAGTTGCCTCTAGGTGTAGGATTTACCAGTGATAAAGTGTACGGACCTGAGCTACCCCCTGAAAGACTGAGCGTGACGTCGACCTTTACCAATGGCAAGACGAAAGCTGTTAGTAGCTCCTCCTCAACGTTTCCTGAGTTTACGGACGAGTCCAGCACGGAATCGAGTGAGGAAGAGGTGAGTCAAGTACCGAGTTGCTAGTTAGAAAGACAGGGAATTTAAATGTATATACTATTTGGCCAGCTTTGGTGTATAAGCGTCTTCTCATTTTATCCTTAGTCATTACCTTAAGTGCAATAATTGCTAAGACTAATGAGTGCACACACAGACTTTAAAAGTGAGTTGTGTCGACCAATATTTGTAATCTATATTTATACATTTATTTATTTAATTGCCAATATACAGGATGCCTCATTAGTAAATGGAAATCTGAAAAAACATATTAGAAAGATATGTGAGAATGGCAAAGCTCATACTGCAACGATATTTATTAAATGAGCCTCCAAAAGGATCTACATCAGGATGAGTATTCAGAAGAGTAAGGTTATAGGTAAAAGGAGCATAGAACAGCTTGTAGTTCGAATTAGTACTATGGGCACCTAGGGAGAAGAGTTCACGCTTCCTAAGAGCTCGAGATGATATTTTATCAGATATTTGACTGAGAATGAACCCTAACATCTGATAAGCTTTACTTAGGGTGATCTCAAGATAAATCCCCAAATTGACAATTTTATTAGTAGTTCTCACAGTTCTTTTCTTGTGCTGAAACAAGCTAATGGAAAAGCATTTATCAGCATTTAGATACAATTTATTGAGCTCCGAACAACCTGAAAAGGATGCTAAGGAGCGCTGTAGCAATGAGGAACCGCTGTAATATTTTTCAATATCATAACGAAGCGGGCAGACTAATAGCGGAGCGCAGTGGCCATCCTGGGGCACAGTCGAAGTAACTTTGATACCAGATTCAAAATTTCCAATCCTAACCCTCTGTGTTCTGTAGTCTGGAACCACCTTACCAACCGCTCATCAAAACCAATTGCCCTGAGTTTGGCAACGAGTATAGATTGCATCGACCTAACAACCCCCCTCCAAAGCGTTCAGCAGGACTGTCTCTAAGGCCTTTGACACAGTGGCCCACAGTGTCTTGTGTGCAAAGCTAAAGCACATTGGGTTTTGTGAGACTGTATTGTTTTTTTTTAGATGTTACTTATATAACTCAAAGGGTTGTGGTTGGGGGTGTAGCATCTATACCAAAAACAGCAGACAACTTCCAAAAATATCTACCAAACAGATCACAAAATAATCTAAACTTTGAGTTTGGTGAGGTTGGATTTGTGCAGGTAAGAGATGCGATCGATGCTCTTAAAAACAAGGCCAGTAAGGATGTGTACGGTATGAATGTTTCCTTGATAAAACAATTGAAGCATCATTTGATACCATGTCTTACAAAACTCTTTAATGCAAACATCAGAAATGGGGTCTTTCCAGAGTGTTTTAAGATTTCTAAGGTTGTACCAGTTTTTAAAAAAGGGACAGTAAATGATACAAATAACTGTAGACCAATATCTCATATTCCAGTTTTATCCAAGATCTTGGAATTCATATTAAAACAGCAACTTTACAAGTATTTTGATGAAAAAAATCTTTTTGCAGCCATACAGTTCGGCTTTAGAGTAAAATACTCTACTACCCTGGCTATAACAGATTTGTTGGAATATGTGGCGGTATGCCCATGCAGTTGTGTGTGACCTCTCGAAGGCTTTTGATTGTGTCTCCTACTCTGTACTTCTATCCAAGCTTGTATCATATGGAATAAGGCATAATAGTGTAAGATTAATGGGGAGTTATTTGCAGGATAGAAAACAGCAGACATATTTTAAGGGTGAAACTTCACATAGACCGGAGATGAGGCATGGGGTGCCCCAGGGATCCATACCTGGGTCCCTTCTGTTTCTGATCTATATAAATGATATTCAAAGTGCATCACCAAATTTTAGACTTTGGCTGTTTGCTGATGATACTACATTGGCTGGCTGTGGTGGGAGCCTAAATGAATTGGTGAATGAGGTGAATAGGGAGGTGCAAGGACTGCAAGAATGGTTTAGTGCAAATGACTTTTAGTTTGAGAGAGATCCCCGAAGGTAATGCTAAAATGGTGAGATTCCTGGGGATATATCTTGACCCACTCCTGACTTTTGAGGGGCACATTGATATGATAGCGGGGAAGCTATCTAGAAATATCTTCTTGCTAAAGAATCTCTTCAAGATTCTGCCACCAGCAGTGTTGCTACAGGCATTTCATAGTATTTTTCAGTCCGTGGGTGTGTATACGATTCTGGCTTGGGGCTGCAAAGGAGGGCAGTACATGTAATTGCTGGATTAGGGTATAGGGAGGATATTCGAGGATTTTTTATCGATTTGAGAATTCTGACTATACCAAGTAGATACATTTTGGAGTGCTTACTTTATGCCCACTCTAATGTTACCAGATATAGCCAAAATAATTTTTATCACCAGTATGGCACTCGGAATGGATACAGCACTCGGCTGGAATTTCTAAGCCTACATAGGAGCTGTATCTCAGTAAATCACTTTGCTCCAGTTTTCTATAACAGGATGCCTGATAATGTTAAGTTGCTGGATAACAGTCAATTTAGGAATAACATTAAGACCTTCCCTGTGAGTAAAGCCTTCTATAGTATAGACGAGTTCCTTAATAGTCCTGTGATATTTTGATATGTATTTTAAGCTCTTGTATTGTATAATATTGTCTCCAATTTCCTACTTTAAATTTCTCTTCTTAAATTTTAATATGTTTCTTAAATCTGTTTATGTTGGCCTATTTCGAGATGTCATGTTATGTATTTTGGTTTTAGTCCGATTTTAGTCTGAGTATTTTTTAAATATGTTATATTGTAGAATAGAATAGATGAATGGTTAATTATATATAAAATATAAACAAGCAATGTTTTTTAGTCCTTATATACGGTACCTGCTGACATAAGGAATGATATAGTTTGTATTGAATACTTGAATAAAGTTTGAAGTTTGAATTTAGAATCCGAAAGTTTACCAGTTGCAACTGGAGTACCGCAAGGGTCTTTACTTGGACCCTTGTTCTTATTAATTTACATTTTTTGATCTTTTTGACAAGCTAACAGCTTGCTCGATTCACAGTTATGCAGATAATATACAACTATTTCAATTTTTTTCTGATGATGCCAATGTCGCAAATAAACTTATGAATCATCAAAAAATTGTACTATTTACTTTTGAATCAGAATCAGCTTATTTGTGTAATAAAATTTACATTTTTCCACAGGTCAATATGTATTTTGACTTGATCATTAAGTGGGTCAAGTTAGTATCCATTCTAAATACAATCTATCAATTCTAAATACACATCAATATT
>MU184479.1:46244-85881 GCA_016904865.1 Pissodes strobi
AAATTGTATACAGTGATAGTGAATAAAGAGAGTATTAGTTGAAAATAATCAAGTTGTAATTTTGTTAAGAACCCACGGGAAAAACGTAACAATATGTTTGTCAAAGCCTAAAAACCGATTAAAGTTTGTCATGATTATGTTGAGCCTAAGCTTACTTCATTCAGCACATATTTAAAATTCAAAATCTTCGTCGTAGATACATTAAATGACAAACACTGACCAAATCCTGGTTAATTAATCTGGTTAGTTCATGAGTATCGCTACCATGCCAGAGAAGAGTCGTGTCATCAGCAAAGGATGTGCATTGGCCATGTTTCACTGTGAATGGTAAATCATTTATATACAACGAAAAGTGGTCCAAGAAGCGATCCCTGAGGCACACCTGCCGTGACACTCAACTCATCTCACTCTCCACCAGCAAATCGAACTTTCTGACACCTATTTGTCAGAAAGGATTCCACCCATTTTAAGATAAAACCCCTAAACCCATAGACCTCCAGCTTCCGCAGCAGTATGTCGTGGGACACGCAATCATAGGCTTTTGCCAAGTCACAAAACACCGCTGCGGCAGCCTCCCCATCATTCAGCCTCAGATATATAACCTGGAATTCACCATTTAAAAAGAGGCGTTAACACAGGCAGCCAATGTAGTAAGGGCGGATGTGGGTAGGTTAGCAAGGACCTTAGTGGATATGCCATCCCATTTTTTCTCGCAAGACATCCTCAAATTCTTTGGCTGTTACAGGTGTGAAGTAAAAAGACTCACCAGTCCCACCAGTGGCATCTAACTGAGAGTTATATTTTGCTGATTTTGTTGCACCCCGTCTCTTTTTGTTTGTTATGAGCTGACTCTAGTCTATCGCTAAAATATTTATCCTTAGCAGCTTTTATGGTTTTGCGATATATTATTCTATATTTATTTAAAAAATTCGTAATAAAATTATTGTCTAAAAAAACTTCCTTAATTCGTATAGACATCTCATACTTTTAGATGAAATCTTTAAGCCCTTAGTTATCCAAGGCTTTATGGCTTTCAAGTCAAATCAAATCAAAATATGCTTTATTGTTATTAACAGCTTGTGTGTAAACAAAGCAAATAAACAAAAATCATACAAAATAGTAAGCGTAGTAATAATTAAATTTCTAATAAAACACTTAAGTAGTACTTAATAAAATCAAGTAGTAAAAATGCAATTACACAAAATAAAGTAAAATAACAAAAACAAATGAATATATAAAAAACATAGATATTAAAAAAGGACTTGTTAAATAAAAGATACATCTAGTCATAAAAGTAATAAATCCTATAGTTAAATATTAAAACTTAAAAACAAACATCATTTAAAGACTAACATTCCACAACCATGACAGCAACAAAAAAACTTACAAACAAGATTATGCATACTACTCATCTGTATATTAAAATACATCGTTATAAAATTCTTGGACATCATAATATGCCCTCCCAACAAACAACTTTTTTACTTCCCTTTTGAACCGCTGTCCCTCAGAAATATGCCTAACGCTAACTGGTAAATGATTAAACAGCTGACGTCCATTAAAAACAATGGAGTCACGTACCTGGGTGGTTCTGGGAAGAGGCAATAACATCTTATATGTTTGTCGTGTCGGATAGATGGAAGTGTTCACATTTAATGTGGCCCTATATTTTTTATGTATTAGGGACACTGTTCCCAATATAAACAAAGATGGGAGTGTTAAGATCTTGTCTGCAATAAAAAGTGGTCTACATGTATCACTTGTCTAAGCTTTGTTGATATATATAATTGCTCTTTTTTGCAAGATGAATACTGTATGCATCAGCTGTTTAGCACAAGAACCCCAAAAACATATTCCATACCGTAAATTTGATTCTATTAATGCAAAATATGCCTGTCTTGATATATTTACAGTTCATTGGAAATTATCTTTAATGCAAAACAATTTGATGATAGCTTCTTATTTAGATTTTCAATATCATACTCAAATTTTAGTTTGTTGTCTATCAGTAAACCTAAGAATTTATTTTGAGGTATGTCAGTTAATAACTGGCTTTCTAAAAAAAAATTACTCCAAGCTGCGTTTGAAAAATATAATGTTGGTTTTAGAAATATTCAAACATAGTTTATTTGCATCACACCACAGTTTCTGCAAGGAAATGTCATGACTGATGATTTCAGCCAAATCTTTATTTTCGGTGCCGCTCCATAAAATTGTAGCATCATCTGTAAACAATGTAAACCTTCCGTCTATTTCAATGCTTTCAATATCGTTAACATAAAGCAAAAAGAGAATGGGTCCCAGAACCGAACCCTGAGGTACTAAGCTGTTTAAAACTTGCTGTTCTGATACAACCCCATTGTAAGATACAGACTGGATTCTATTGGTTAAATAAGACTCAATCCAGCTTAGTCCTCTACCCCGGAACCCATAGATTTTTTATTTATTTATTTATTTCAAATAGGATATATCCTAATTTACAATATTCAAATTATAATAATACTTAATACATAAGAAATGCTTATACATAAAACATTTAAATTTACAGTAGATGTACAAATTATAATAGTACGTAATACATAAGAAATGCCTATACATAAATCATATTTAAAGATTTTATTTGACAATCCAGAGATATTCATTTATTAGACAATTCAAAATTTTAAACATTCCAAACCCACACAACCAGATTTAGACATTTTTTTAAAGTTTCCAATGAAGGAGAGACTCGTCAATTTTGAGATAAACGGTTAAATTCTTGTAGACCTTTAAAGAGAAGAGAATTCGTTGCTCTAACAGAATTTGTTCTTCTAATATATATATTATCGCGGTTCCTTGTTCCATAGTCATGGAATTAATTAACCATTAAAGGTAATTCGTTTTAGTAGGTAAGAAGGCAATAGACCATTTAGTGCTTTATAAATAAATATTAAGATGCAAAACCTCAGTCTGAATTGTACGTTTCGCCATTGAAGACATTCAGGCATCATAATTACTGGTGTATATCTGCTACATTTCAATATAATACGCATGCCTCGGTTTTGTAACCTCTATAAAGCTGCAAGTATAAACTTGGACAATACTCAAAGTGAGGTCTTATAATTGTTTGGTAAACCGTAATTCTTGAATTCATTGATAACATTGGTGCAATTCTAGAGAAAAAAAATAGCTTTTTTGATATCTTTTTATAGATGTAAGAAAAGTGACTCTTAAATGTTAAACAATTATCAATAAGAAAAACCCAAGTATTTAATCTCTGTAACCATTTCGATATTAGTGTCATATATTTTAATATCTGAACAGTTTCTTATCAAAGAATTCTTATGTCTAGTTGTTAAAATCATTGATTTTTAACTTTGGTTCATTCATATTTAGGTATTTTCAAGCCTTTTTAGTTCAAAATTAAACATTTCAAGATTTGCAGCTTGCGCAGCAGTATCCCGTGATTGACACAGTCAAAGGCTTTTGTCAAATCACAGAACACTGCCTCGGCAACCTGTCGATCATTTATGCTCAGGTAAAGGTTTTCTAGGAAATTAAATATTGCATCGCTAGTGTTTAGAAAGCCAAATTGTGTGGGACTTAAAATATTTTTCCTTCCCACAAAGTTCATCATTTGCGCCTCTTAACCACTTTTTCCACTATCTTAGAGTGTTGGTACTAACGCAACCGGTTTATAGTTTCAGGGGCTTTCTTCATCTCCACCCCTATACAAGGGAATAATGTTAGCTCTTTTCAAACAGCAGGGGAAAACTCCAGCAGCAAAATAGTAATTTATAGCCTCTGCCAAAATCATAACTGCATTTTGAGGGAGTGTATTAAAAATTTTAGACGAGATACCATCCCACCCCGGCGCCTTTTTACTGTTTAATTCTAAAATTATTTTTTTAATTTCAACTCAGGTTTCTTGTACAAATTTATTTCTTTAAAAAGTTACTGTTTAATTCTAAAATTATTTTTTTAATTTCATACTCATGGTTGCTGAAAAAAATAAGGTTTCTTGTACAAATTTATTTCTTTAAAAAGTCTCAAAGTTTGTATCACATTTTATTTGACTTGCTAAGTTTTTGGCTATACTTGAGTAAAACATGTTCACATCATTAGCATTTAGTTTAGAATCTAAAGACGTTTTGCTAAATTTTTCCCCCAATGCTCATTAACAATCGTTTTGTTTGTTAGAAGAAGAGCTAAGTCGGTTTTCATAACACAGATGTTTAGCTGCCTTTACAATTCTGCGATATATTCATTTATAATTATTGAAATAATTTACAAAAAACTGATTATCCATATTTAAACTTTCTTATAAAATGCAGAGATCTTAAATTTTTTGCTGAAACTTTTATTCCCCTGGTTATCCAACATTTCTTTAATTTTTGTCTTAAAGGTTTTAATGGAAAACATGCATTAAAATGTCTGGCTAACACACTACCCCAATCTTCCCTAATGGTCAGTTGCGAAAACCTATCAAAATGTTTTCTTACAAATAGTCTAGCCCGTCGTCTTGTTTTCGCCTTCCTTCCTTTATTTAAAGAAAAAATGCAGCACACCAATTCATGATCGGATAGTGCACTGTTTGTTACATTACATTTAACCTCTTTCTCATCAAAATTTGAAATAACATAATCTATCAGTGTTGAAGAATGTGACGTCACGCGTGTAGCTTTGTCAACATGCAGATACAAGCCATAAGAGTTGATAAGATTATGCAAAGTAATTGTATTGATGTCCCCAGTTGCTAGGGAATCTAGATTAAAATCACCACAGACAATTATATGTGATATAGAGGGAAGAACGGAAATAGCCAATTCCAGTTTTACCAAAAATTCATGGACATTGCTAGATGGTGCATGATAAATACATAATAAATATTTATACTTTGACAATAAACAGCACATAACTCGAATATACTTTCTTCTTTGCAGTCGTCAATATTATTAATTGCTTTAAATAAATATGTTGAATAAAAGTCCTCATGAATTAAAATGGCTACGCCGCCATACCCTGTTGATCAGCAAAATATATCTAAAACGACATAATTTCTTAAAACTAATTGTTCTTGAGGTTTCAACCAGTGTTCACAGACCAATACCATTGTTGGGTAGTTCAAACTATCTAATAAAATACTTAAATCATCTAACTTATTTCTAATAGACTGCACATTTATTAATGCTATGGAGAAACACTCACTATTACTATTGGATCTAAAAAACTTGTATTATGGTTTGTGTTTGACGGATTATTTTCAGAAGAAACAGAATTTTCAGAAGGTTCAGAAACAGAATTTTCAGAAGATTCAATTCTGTTACACTGTTTTGACGGATTTACAATAGTAGTCAGTTCAACCCCACTAATTGTAGGTATAAAAATCAAATTCTTCACTACTTGCTCAGTTGTCCCTAATTTTCTTAATATTAGATCTATATATTTAAATTTGCTTTCTTTTTTACGCTTTAATACAGGGTTTAAACAAGAAATTAAATCTTCTGAGACCTGATTTACTCTATTAGTAAAACAAATAAACTTTTCAAAAAAACAAGAAATTTTTTTTGCAATGACAAATTTCTCAATAAACGGATGACCTAAAAATATTATATTTGTATGTGTGCAGAATTTCGCCTTATCCCAAATACCTTTAATTTTTGGTATTTTACCTTGTTGAAATTCATTGGTAAAGTTTTTAACAAGCTTCTCCATATCAATCAGCACGCACCAGGTTTAATTATGCACTGCACACAATAGTCATGTTTAAGCTTCTGCCCCAATAATTTGTCGAGACCTCTACCAGCCTCATCACATAGGATCAATATTTTCTTTCTCGCGACATCGTTGCTGTTGGGCTCCCGTCCAGGACATGGTACATCAGTAAGATTATTTTTAGATGTTGGATAAACTTGACCTGCATCCATATCCAAAAGACGATTCTGATCTGAGGATTCTTTGGTATTTGAAAGATGTAGCTGGGCAATTTTCTTACATAATCCTCTGATTTCAGAGCAATACTGCTGGTTTTCACTCTCCAAAACACTTGAATCTGTAGTCTTTCGAAGTTTTTCATTGTCTGCTTCATTTGACAACTGTCTAGCATTATAGTCTGCTTGAATGTTAAATAATTTAAGCTGCAATTCTTTAGCCTCCTTTAGATATGCTTGGTTATCTTTCTCTAAAGTGTCTATTGCAACGACCATGTTTTTGTTGAGACCAGTTAATTCCTTAATCTTAACTTCCAGATCATGTTTAACATTCTTGACAGAACTTAACTCATCAGCAATATTGGTCCTTGGCTGTAATATCTTTAATTTCTTCTTCTAGTATGGTATTGCGTCGGTCAACCTCTTTAGCTGTATAGCAAATGTCTTTTCTGCTTCGGAAACCTCCTCCTCAAAAACCAGACTGTTTCTCTTGAGTCTTTCAATATATTTTTCCTTGTCACAAACTTTCTTCTCAAGTAACTCAATTTTCTGTGTGAAAGCTACATGTTCATCATTCCGTTAATTAAGATTCTCTTGACACACTGGAGAACATAAAATTCGGTAACCACTCAGCCTAATGATTTCTTGGCATCTGTCCATACAACTCGGATGAAACATCTCATTACACTCTCTACAGCAAACAGACATCTCATACTTTTAGATGAAACCTCTAAGCCCTTAGTTATCCAAGGCTTTATGGCTTTTGATTTAATATGTACAAGGGGAAATTTCTCAGTAAAAATGTCCTTGAGTTTGAGGTAAAATTGTTATGCTTATACAAAATAATTAAATCTGTGTCATAAAGTTAATAACATTGCCCAATTGGAATTTTCCAATTATTCAATCATAATTAATACACATAAATAGGAAATCAAATTAATTTTTACCCGTTTCACCAATCTAATTAGAAATCATGTTTAAACCTCGTCGACTATATTATGATATTACGTTTCAGTTTTTCTGATGTTTTATTTTGTTTTCTCAGGGTACCTACAAAAGCAACCTTGGGGGAGTGGCAGGTGACCTCGTCGACCGATGTAGCTCCGCAAAATGGGGTGACGCACAAGAGTCCACAGTGGAGTGATAAGAAGAAAAATATCGAAACGTCGAGCGGCAACGTGGTCAGTGAGCTGTTCAAGATGTCCACTGCGGGGTATTCGGCGCCTGTATCCACCTGGGAAGGAAATAGGTACAAAAATCAAAAGTCAAAGTCCAAATATATTAAGTCTAAAAAAAAATCATTAATCGTAAGTGTTAAAATTACCGTAACAACGGATAATCCAAAGGAAGATGAACATTTGGAACGAGCGATAGAAAAGGTTGGAATTCACGATTTGTGAAATAATAATTAGATTAAATAATGTAAATAAAAACAATTCATGCTGTGTTGCAAACTGGCATAGTTCATTTATATTTAAAACGTTTCACGCAGGTAAGCGGTTCACTCAAGTGTATTGAATTATATTTAAGTTTACAATTATTTTTGTCCTGCAGTACATCTGTAAGTGGTTCATTATTACTGTTGATGCAATGTTATAAATAGTAAATAAATGAACTTTCGGATCATCAAATCAAAAAGCAAATAAACAAGAATTGTTCTCAAACATATGCTATGGATATCCTTGAGCATATTGATGTTATTGCTTTCGTGATATGGTATTCAGATATTCCGTAAAAATGTAGCTCAATAATAAAGCAATTAACTCGAGTGAACTGCTTATATGGTATTAAAATCTGTAAGTTTATTTGTATTTTCACTTTTGCACATTCTCTTACATGTTTATTCTCGGTAATATTCAGTGTGTTCGTAAAATGAGGAAAATATTTCACTTTCGGTAAATATCGAGTGAAATAATATGTAGTGCAGATCCATTAAATTGTTAATTTTTTGATGAAAACTAAATATGCAAGTTGACTTGCTCAGAAAGTATGATATCATCGGCAATTAGACAGAGATGGGAGTACAAAAAGAGCCAATAGCAAAACTAAATCATCCAAAAACAAAAAAAAATGAAAAAAAATATGAACAAAAAAGAATGAAAAAAATATGCACAAAAGAAGTTGAAAAAACAACAAAAAAAAAATAAAACAATAAAAAACAAATGAGATATGTAAAAATAGAAAAAGAAGAAAAACAAAAAAAAAAACAAAAAGAAAGTTTGTATTAAAATTTAGTGACCATCCAGCTCTAAAGGAAATTGTCAATGTTATCGGATATCAAAAATGCCTAAATTAAATGGATCAGTCCGAGCGGTTTTCTTTACGAATATGTGCGCAAATATCTCGGTGAATATGTTATGATATTACAGTTTAGAAAGGATTTTGCCCTAATCGTGCTGAATATGAAAATGTGTATACCATAAATGTAAAAATAAAAAGGAAACAATTACCTACTAGACGAAATCGGATAATTAAGCTTTTACATGCGGAATCCATGGGATTTACCAGGGTATATTGTTGATGATCGTGTCGCTAGATTGTTAGCTGAGTGCGCGTCAAGTGAAAATAAAATGTGTTTCGGTATAGTGGATAAAACTGTTGTAATAAAAAAAAAAATAAAAAATACAAAAGTTTACAAAACATTTTTTATGGCACTCAAATTTTTTGGAAAATTTGAAACTGTCGTAGATTGTAGAGTACTTAAAAATACAAAACATGATTTAAAAAATATTTATGGTGCTGAATAGGCCGCTACATAGTGCTGTCAATGTTGCTCGAGCGTATGTTCAAGGATAAGCAGATAATCATACGATTATAATAACTAGCAAGCTCGTAGCCATTGTCAAGGAGCTTGTGCAGAGGACGCGTTTCAGAGTGAAGGAATAGTGCGGTCAGTTGTGGTTTTTCGGTCAATCGAGATAAGACTAGTAGTATCATTTATCTATAAGAGAAGATGGGTGAATCCACATGTTCTTACCCTCTCTGGCCGAACGCTGTCTCTCCGGGTCGGTTAAATACCTAGAGGTATGATTCACCTAGAAGAGACATCAGAGGGGTCATGGCTATGGGCATGCAAAAGGTATTTTGGTTGTATATGTGGTTTAAAACCCCGTGTTGTCGATTGGCTTAACACTACAGTGATAAGGCAAATAATAACATGCGACTCTCTTGTTTGGTGGCCAGCCGGCCGCAAAGCCAGCTAAAGAGATTCGCCTGCTTGGGTGTAACAAGGGGCTTGAGAACCACAACAACCTCGACCATCCAAGCCATTTTGGGTCTAGCACCTCTACATTTAATTGTTGAGCAAGATGCTCGAAAGGATTACATTTTAAGCCTTTCTTGCATCTTCCTCCACAATTAAATGCAGATATGCCAAACCGTTCAATCAAAATCGAACGACTGAAGTCTGGGTACAAGACTAGCAGTATCATTTACCTATTAGTCCGGGAGCCGTAAATGTTTGGTAATTATTTTAGACCGCTTGAATTCAACTTATATAGTATGTTCTTATATAGAGAAACACTGAACCGACCGACAGCGCTGGATGCTGCGGCGGGAAGATGAGATAGTTGTAAAAAAAATGGAATTCGGAATTATCTTAGACCGGTTGAATTTTTTATGATAAATTGCCTATGTTACCTAGTTTAAAAAATGAATAGTCAGCTGCGTGCCGGAACCAACGTTGTACGTCAGCTGGTCACGAGAAGGTGTAATAAAATTGAAAAAAAAAATGATTTATAACCGAGCGAAATTTTTTTACCTGACTTAAATATGAAAATAATAGTCAGCTGGGTGCATCGTATGACAAAGACCGTCAGCTGGAGCAATAAAGTATCATTACGCTCATACATCCAAGCGGCGCGCGGTAGTTTAAGTGTTCCGACTGACGATCTTCGTCTCAATATACATTCAGCTGATTAGAATTTTCCAATTTTAGTTCATTAAAACTGTTATCCGGCTAAATATCAATTAAATATTCATTGATTTACCAAAGATACAGTTAGGTAAAATCCGCTTAAAATTAATTTTTTTTACTCAGATATTCTCGAAATATTCGAAAATTATTTATTCAACGATTTACTAAAAATATAGTTACGTAAAGTTCACATATTATTAACGCATAAAATTGAGGTTTTTATTTCATTCAGATAGTGTGGAAATATTCGGAAAGAAATATTTATAATGAGTGTATGTTATTAAAAATTATCTTCATCATTGCTCTGGTTGTCGTCTGATGAATCATCTATTTCAATATCATCGTTGATGTCTCCTGCTCCAGTTTCACTGTTATCTGTAGAAAATAAATAAAAAAAATATTTATCAAAATCATGTTGATTGACATGTTTTTCCGAAAAAATAGAAAAATATGTTTATTCATACCTTCAAAGTCTTCATCAATATTTGTGATGCTTGTAATTGACGCCGGCAATTGACCTCCTTGAAACCATTTGAAAAAATACTTTTCATCTCGTGCGTGACTCCAGAGATGTGCTATATATGATGTTCGGAGAAAGTGTTGATGTAGTTCAGTTTTGCAAGGCGGGAACATGGAACCATCAATTCCTTTTTTTAAATGCAGTATTTGCTTATTGTTCTTACTGCTAAACGCTTTTGTAAAGGTTTTTGTACGAGCAACGTTGACGTCATTAATTCTTTCAAATGCATACAATTTACAAACATAATCTTCCAGTGTTGCAAAAAGTTGATTTAATTTGCTATGAGGTAGATTTGAAATTTCAATCAAAGCTTGAATATATGTTGGCGACTTTCGTAGGATGTTAAAACGGTTTTTTTTTGCCTTTTCGATAGAAGGCTGGTTTAAAATCACAGCCCGTAAGCGGATGAAAGGTTGGCAACGACGAACATAATTCTGCGCCCAAGGTCTCATACAACTTCGCGATATTGATGTTTCTTTGATAATTGCCAGTACCGACATGCATTGAAATTTCTAAATTACTTTTTTTTACTACTAACATGATAAATCACCATTATTTACTCCATTCCTCAAATGAGAAGTAACATTTCTCACCCTAGGTAAATAATAATATTAAAAAAAACCTAGGTCAATAATGAAACGGAAACGGAAAATATCAAAATGTCAAACTTGTTAGTTTGACAACTAGTTGCCATTTCGGATTATTTGAAAAATGAGTAGGAAATGATTAATTTCAAAATCTAATCAATTCAAATAATGATAAGGATTGTATCAGTGCTATTAGTAAAAAAATTATATACAGTATGACTCACTTTTCATGACTCCCCATAATATTCTTATTAATAATGCGATTTTGTCAAAATTTAGATGGAGGGAAGGTACTTTGTATGTTTGGCGCTGTCAGGAGATTATTAGCGTTTTTTGGCGAGTAACCACGGTTAACTACAAGTAATACTGAAGTAAGTGCCAAGCGGGCACCCCACCACAAATTGTACTGTCTGCTTCTGTCTTCGCCAAAATACCGTAGTTAGATCTTGCATTGCTAGAAAAGAATATAGATATTTTGCATATTTATTTGAAAATGATCAGTTTGATCAGTGCAGAACGTTTACTCATATTTTTAATGACAGAATGGTGGCCTCTGGAGATAAGCAAACTAATGGTATTTTTTCGATGAATATGTTCAGGATACTTTATGCTGCCCAAATCCCATTTGGAGCACATTTATGTGGGAATTCCGATGCGTATGAGGCTTCTATAGAAGAATTTCATGAACGTATAATTTACAAACTTGTTCAGAATGGAAAAACAAACATTTCACATGTTTAACGTTTCAAAATTAATCCGCCATGACTCCATCAAACCTCGAGTACCACACCTCGCCACGTATGTAAGTTGTAGTAAGCCGTAGTTGAAAAATGATGATGTAATAGCGACGTCAGGAAACTTCCCGTCACTTACCACAGTTAAATTAATCCTCGTGAAAACAAAGTAGTATCCTGTAGTATCCCGTGGTTAATTGTAGTTAGCTCGCGAAAAAACGCTTAATATTGCGATATCTGTCAGTTAGACAACTGAACTTCCAGGCTACTTGATATTTCGAACTATTTGAAAAATAAGTAGAAAATGACTATTATAAAAATCAAATCGAATCAAATATGGTATTATATCAGTGTTAGTAGTAAAAAAAATTCTATATATACCTCGGTTGAGAAGGCCATTATTAACCTCGCACATTATATCCTTCGGCGCTCCGCGCCTCAGGATATAAAAGTGCTCGGTAAATAATGGCTTACTTCTCAACCTAGGTATATAATATACTATTAATGAAATTCATACTTGCAAGCATAATCACCAAAATGTCAGTATCTGAGCATCTTATTGTCACATGGGCGTCAAAATCCACATTGCAAAAATGTTACACAATTTTCGTGTCGGCTTCTTCGTGACCCGTACATGACAAGTGTGGTTCTATTGTTGTTATTACTTTATTTTCTTGTACCTCATATTTATAGCAGTGTAGATAATTCACATAAATTATTTTATCCGCAATAAATGGCGCCATGTAATCCTTTGACCAATCTTCGATAATAAATTCAACCAAAGCTTCTTTAAAATATATATTTTTCAAAGCGCCAGAGAAATTCGGTGGACGTATTTGATCTGGCCCATTTTTATTTTCTAATCAAGAAAAGGATTACATGGCGCCATTTATTGAGAATATAGTTCTTTGTGTATTTAGAGCGCAAAGTAACGGATGCCGCTTGAGAAAGAATGTTACTGCGCGACGCGTAGCGGAGCGCAGTAATCTTTCGAAAACGGCAATCTTACTTTGCGCTCGAAAAACACACAGAACTTTTTCTACAGCCGCATTTTTTAAAATTAAATCCACATTTTTCTCTATACTTATTCTGAAATTTGCAAATGACTGTCAGTTTTGACATATTATATTCGGGCTTCGGGCATATTTAAAACAGGATTGCCAACAACAACCTGTAATAAACGCACGACTGTCATTTATTTATCTTCGGTTTCCATGACCATTCAGCACACTAGACGGAAAAAGCGAGAATTTCCTTTTCCATGTTCGCGCTAGAGCGCAAAATAAGGATCCACGGCATTAGTTGATTTTGCGATTTCATTTGAATTTAGTATTTAGTTATTTTGCGCGCGGCTGTAGAAAAATAACTATTATGTGAATTATCTACACTGCTATAAACATGAAGTACAAGAAAACAAAGTAATAACAACAATAGAACCACACTTGTCATGTACCGGTCACCAAGAAGTCGACACAAAAATTGTATTTCATGTTTGCAATGTGGATTTTGATGCCCATGTGACAATAAGATGCCCAGATACTGACATTTTGGTGATTATGGTTGCAAATATGAATTTCATTAAAAGTAATTTAAAAATTTCGATGCATGTCGGTACTGGACATAATCAAAAAAACATCAATATCACAAAGTTGTATGAGACAATGGGTGCAGAGTGATGCTCGTCGTTACCAGCTTTTCATGCGCTCACGAGCTGTGATTTTAATCCAGCCTTCTATGGAAAAAGCAAAAAAAAAAAACCGTTTCACACTACGAAAGTCGCCAACATATATTCAAGCTGTGAGTGAAATTTCAAATCTACCCTATAGCAATTTAAATCAACTTTTTGCAACACTGGAGATTATGTTTGTAAATTATATGCATTTGAAAGAATTAATGACGTCAACTTTCTCGTACAAAATCCTTTACAAAATCATTTAGCAGTAAAAATAATCAGCAAATACTGCATTTAGAAAAAGAAAATGATGGTTTCATGTTCCCGCCTTGCAGATCTGAACTGCGTCAACATTTTCTCCGAACATCATCGCACATTTCTGGAGTCTGGAGTCACGCACATCTTCCGATCCCATCCGAATTCTCGCCATCTGACTAAGGTTGGGAAGAACGAGATGAAAAGTATTTTTTCAAATGGTATGAACGAGATCAATTGCCGTCAATTACAAGCATCACAAGTATTGATGAAGGCTTTGAAGGTATGGAAAACTTATTTTTCTATTTTCTCAGGAAAACATGTACATCAACATGATTTTGATAAATATTTTTTTTGGTTTCTTTTGTACAGATAACAGTAAAACAGAGGCAGGAGATATTCACGATGACATTGAAATAGATTATTCATGAGACGACAATCAAAGCAATGAGGAAGATAATTCTTAATACAATGAACTCATTTAAAAAAAAATATCCGATTATTTCAACAATATCTGAATGAAAACATACTCAATTTTATGCGTTAATTATATGTGAACTTTACGTAACTATATTTTTGGTAAATCGTTGAATAAAGAGTTTTCGAATATTTCAACAATATCTGAATAAAAAAAAAACTGAATTTTAAGTGTTAAGGATGTGTGGACTTTACCTAACTGTATCTTTGGTAAATCAATGAATATTTAATTGAAATTTAGCTACATAATAGTTCTAATAAACTAAAATTGGAAAATTCTAATCAGCTGAATGTATATTGAGACGAAGGTCGTCAGTCGGACCACTTAGACTACCCCGCGCCCCTGGATGTATGAGCGTTATGATACTTTATTGCTCCAGCTGACGGTCTTTGTCGTACGACGCACCCAGCTGACTATTATTTTCATATTTCTACATGAGTCCTAAGGCATGTAAAAAAAATTTCACTCGGTTGTAAATCTTTTTTTTTTTTTCAATTTTATTACCACTTCTCATGACCAGCTGACATACAACGCTGCTTCGAGCACGCAGCTGACTATTTATTTTTTAAACTATGTAACATGGACAAATTATCATAAAAAATTCAACCGGTCTAAAATAATTCCGAATTCCATTTTTTTACAACTATCTCATCTTCCCGCCACAGCATCCAGCGCCGGTAGCCCAACTGACGGTCGGTTCAGTGTTTGCCTATATGGGAACATACTATATAAGTTAAATTCTAGCGGTCTAAAATTCATGCCAAAAATTGACGCTGGCTCCCGGACTATATAGGAGAGGAGGGGTAAATTCGCATGTTCTTTCCCTCTCTGGCAGAACGCTGTCTCTCCTAGTCGGTAAAAACCTAGTGGTTTGACTGATGATTCACCTAGAAGAGATATCAGATGGTCATGCAAAAGGTATTTTAGTTGTACCTGTGGTTTAAAACCCCGTATTGTCGATTGCCTTAACACTACAGTCATAAGACAAATAATAACATTCGACGCTCTTGTTTGGTGGTCAGCCGGGCGCAAGGCCACCTGCAGAGATGCCTGCTTGGGTGTAACAAGGAGCTTCAGAACCACAACAACCTTGACCATGCAAGCCATTCTGAGTCTAGCACCTCTACAGTTAATTGTTGAGGAAGATGCTTGAAAGGATTACATTTTAAGCCTTCCTTGCATCTTCCTCCACAATTATATGTAGATATGCTACTACTGAGGTCTGGGTACAAGACTAGGGTCTAAAAAGAGGCTTGGGGACCACAACAACCTTGGCCATTCTGGGTCTAGCACCTCTACATTTAATTGTTGAGGAAGATGCTCGAAAAAATTACATTTTAAGCCTTCCTTGCATCTTCCTCCACAATTAAATGTAGATATGCTAGACCGTTCAATCGAAATCGAACTACTGAGGTCTGGGTACAAGACCAGCAGTATCATTTACCTATAGGAGAGGAGGAGTGAATCCGCATGGTCTTACCCTCTCTGGCAGAACGCTATCTCTTCGGGTCGGTTAAATTGACTCATGATTCACCTAGGAGAGATATCAGAGGGTCATGGCTACGGGTATGCAAAAGGTATTTTGGTTGTACCTGTGGTCTAAAACTCCATATTGTCGATTGGCTTAACACTACAGTGATAAGGCAAATAACATTCGACGCTCTTGTTTGGTGGTCAGCCGGTCGCAAGACCCCTACAGAGATTCGCCTGCTTGGGCTTGGGCTTGAAAACCACAACAACCTTGACCATGCAAGCCATTCTGGGTCTCCCACCTCTACATTTAATTGTTGAGGAAGGCAATTTTAAGCCTTCCTAGCATCTTCCTCCACACTTAAATGTAGACATGCTAGACCGTTAAATCGAAATCGAACGACTGAGATCTGGGTACATAGGAAAGGTCTTGAGTCTTCGATATACGCGAGTCTGGTCGGATCTGATCAGAACTCGAACGTCGTCTCATTGCGGTATACCACGCTGAGATCACAGCTATCTTGACTTGCGTGCATTTGTACAAGAAAACATCATATGTTATCATGTTTGCATCAGTCAAGCGGGCGCTTAAAACTCACGGCAGACAAACGATTGTAGCACGCCCTTGAGCTACTCTGTGAAGCGAACCTAAGGACATTCAAGGCACAGATATTATGAACAGACTATCCCATGAAGTTAGCAGCACTGCCTTCGTGGAACATGGGCTTGCATTTGGTATTGCCCCATCTACCGTCAGAGCCAGGATTAGGAGTTGAATTAATGATCAATTCCGTGATGAGTGGCTCGAAAGGGATGGATTTAGGCAATCCACGAGTTCTTTTAACTTATCACCGGTGTTCTGAGTTAATACTGGCTGGTTGGTTACCACTTGCATAACTTTGGGCTCAGCAATGAACCGGAAAGCATATTTACATATCCGTGTTCATTTCAAGATAGCGCTTTCTTAAAATGAGCATTAAATAAATAAAGTAATATTTGACGTCAACCTTGTGTTCGTTGATTATGAGGCGTTGAACATTGAAATATGCACGGATTTGTATCGAAATACGCGTTTCAAGATATCGCGGTCTTGAAAAAACGCTTCATTTACATATCTAAATACGTATTGATTTCGAGACCCTCGATCTTGAACTGCGTAATGCTTTACCATATTAATATTGTAAAAATAAAACATATAATACAAAATGATGATCATTGTACTGTGCAGTTGTAATTAATGAGGGAAAGAAGTAGGACTACGTGCCATCTTCAAACATTAATCACAATGTACAGTCCTCCGCTCGCTTCGGAGGCAGCGGGAATTTTTTGAGATTGATCTTGAGTCAGAATGAGTTGCTCTGGCCCTTTCATTACGGTATTCCAGGCTGAGATTATGGCGATTTTGACCTCAAGTGATATTTAACATGAATAAAGCTCTCCTCGATCGGGACTACCTCAAGGCTGACACTTGCAATCGATTTTAGGGTGGCCATCGAGTCGCTCTGTAGTAATTTCTTCGTCGGACCTAAACCTGCGTTTGGTATTGCCTCATCTACTGTAAGAGCCAGGATTGGGAATTGGATTCGAAAGAGATGGACTGAGGCAAACCAAAGCTTTTTTTTTGCTAAATGTTTAGATTTCGGATAACTTTCTGAAATTAATCAGAAACCAATTCCGAACCATCACCGGGGTTCTAAGTGAACGCTGGCTGCATAACTATCACTTGTATAACATTGGACTCAGCAATGAACCGGACTGCAGGTTTTGTGTTGAGGCTAGATGAAACCACGTGCCAAGGTGACATTCTAGTCAATAGCAGACTACAACATTTGTGAGATGTATAAATCGAGTCCCAAGGTGCCAGACAAGGGACTTTTCCTTCTTGAAAGGATTAGGCTTTCAAGCTAGACTGCGAACGGGGATGACATATTTTGCCCCAGAGAGCATAAACCTAACACTCTTCAAATTTTATAAATCATAATCGCGGTTTAATGGAAGTTTTTTCACATTATAAAGCTTACGTTTTTAATATGAATGAAAAATGTCAGCTGGCTGTTCACACTCGATATTAGTTAAGAAATATTTACTTACATTATCTAATTTGTAAATTCAGTCAAGCACTAGAAATTTTGTTGAAAATTGCTACAAAACTAGCTCTTTCAACTTGTGAAGAACGAGAAGTAAAGAAAAAGTTTCAAAGCTAGGAAACAAGTTGGGAGTCGTGAAAAAATATGAAATCCCATGCATTAGCGAAAAATACATGATAATAATTAGAACCTGTTCTATTCCATATATTTATACCGAACACCATTCATTTTATTGGATTTTGTTGTATCTAAAAGAATACAAAATGCACTGCATGTGCATTCTGGGGAGTTGATCCTGAATCCAGTTTCATTGACGCCTTTACATTTAAATGGGATACTTATTTTTAAGCCTTGCCTCCATTCCCTCTTGTTTCTTGGACTCTAAACAAAATTATTAATGATAAAGCGACTGGCGTTCTTGTAGTACCCAATTCTCTTAGGAGAATACACCCAAAATCCATTTTCATGGAAACTATTTGTTGACCTTCTTTAACCGATTAAAGTATCTCTCTCCAAAGGTAATATGTACTGGGAACGTGGCGCATGAATTGATTACTTTTACTATTTTAGAATGTTTAATAACTGGATTACTTTCAGCAGGCCTAGTGCTCCAGTGGTTAAATGCTTCACTTGTGATACGGCGCCTCGGGTTCAATTCCTGGCAGTCACAAGGCGTGTTTTTTTTATTATTTTAAGGTTATGTTTGTAGAAGTTTTTTCTTCATTTTGGGCATATCTTGGTTAATTTTGGTTATTTTTTTGTTGATTGCGTCCCCGTAGCGAGCGGAGGTCCATGCGTGAAGTGAAATATTAGACATTCTAAAATAATAAACAAAAGCTTTAAATCCCGCCCAAATGTTTCGACCAATAGAAACTATCACCTCCTATGAATTGTTCGAAAGGTCCAAGGGTTACCGCCGCGAGATAAAATATTGTGAGCGCATTAATGTCTCCAAGTCGTTTCACGCGCGCCCATAAGGATGAGCCTTCTTATCGTAGTAGAATTTTCTTGTCAGCGTAAAAGTATTGTTTTCAATTATCTTATGATTTCGCGTATTTACATGTTTCACATGATCACGTGCCTTTTTTTGAAGATCAAATTCATAGTTATATTTGTAAATTAACCGAAAACGTCGCCGGATTAACTCATTTTATCTTTTAGCAGAGTTATGGGTTAAATTTACAGATTATGATGCATTTAATACATTTGTTGATTATACCTAATCCGAGGCCTAACTGTACTGCACGGTACGGGACATAAATTATGCTTTTATTGTTAATGTGATGATAGATAATTTTATAGACCATTATCATATCCAAGTGTTATAAGACCTTCTTGTAAACAATTATGGTGGTTTAATAAGTGTACAGAGATGTGTACAATACCTTTCTCAATCAACATTTTCAGTGTGCGAGTTATATTCTGAAACATATGGCAACAAGATTGCAACATCTTGGTTGTGAAGATTACACAGACATTACACTATCACAAATTATTGCATATGGACCCAAGATTTTCTCTCGATCTGGTCAGACTATTGCAAAGAAGTAATTTATCTCATGATTAAGGAGCCTAGTTCTGTCTGCGTTCTTTGATCAATCAATCAATCAATCAAATATGCTTTATTGTTATTAAGAAAGCGGTCCTAAGTCTAATACTTAACATAGTTGGAGAGAGAAAAAACACTCAATGAAAATATAAAACTTACACATAAGTCATAAATAAACACAAAATCAAACTTATGATATAAAGAAATAAAATAAAATAGATGTGAAAGTCAGCATAAGTTAAATTTGATAAACATACAAAGAATACAAGTAAGATAAAAAAGTTTACAATACAAAATGATCCCACTATGTTCCCATGCCACCTAGAAAGTGTGCAAAGTACTCATTTAAAAAGTAGTAGGTATGCCTTTTCAATGAGAACCTTTTTTACTTTACCCTTCTTTTAAATTCAGGAAGGCATGTAGACTTCTTGCGCTTTGAGGAAGGTGATTAAATATATGAATACCCTCGTCAAAAATAGACTTCTTTGTCAAGCTGGAAGATGGTTGGGGAAGTCTAAGTATATTTTGATTCCTGCTTGGGTACCTAGGATTATTCACCAAAAGTCTATCCCGACTTAAAGATACAGCAAGCAGTCTCATGAATATATAGACAAGAAAGAGTCATTATTTTCTCACAATAGAGGGTGACCTGAATCGGATAGCTAATTTTTGAATAATTAGCAGCATTTGTATTAGGTAACTGCTTGCATTTCTGCAGAAAGGTATTCCGTAACGAAGATGCGATTCAAAGAGAGCAAAATACACCATCCTGCCAATACCCGACTCAAGCTCCTGAACAGCCACCCTGATTGCAAAACAGAGAGGATAGTTTATTGGCTAAGAGTATCGAACCTGAGATTTTTGTCTATGATAATGCCAAGGAATTTGCTTTCAGATGTACATACAATTGGAGAGTTACCCACTGACATATGAGGATATGAGTATTGACTTTGTAGGATGTAAAGTCATCTGATTGGAATCGCACCATAATTTCATTCAGATCAAGATCCTGCGATATGGTTCTATGCAGTAATGTAGGATCCTGACCATGCCATAAAATGGAGATGTATCATCTGCAAAGATGATGATTTCACCTTTAATCCGAAGCCCTGCAAGATCATTGATGTAAAGCAGGAATAAAAGAGGACCCAAGACTGAGCCCTGAGGAGCACCCCATCCAATGAATTGATAAGAGCATGTAGGCCATATGATGACACGCTGGCGACGACCTGTAAGGAAAGAAGAAAGCCAGGACAAAGTCTGATCTTCAAACCCATAGAATATCAGGGCTGACGCAGTTAGTCAAAAGACAACAGCAGAAGCTTCACCCTCATTCATCTGAATGTATAATTGCTGCAGTAGATGATACACAGCATCATTGACTGACTTTGTCTAGGAAACCAAATTGATGTTTGCTTAGAATGTGGTTTGAATAAATAAAGGAAAACATACGTGTCTTTACCAGCTTTCCAATGACTTGATAAAGTGGATTGGAGAGAGATTGGCCTGAAGTTAGATGGATCATCCAAACCTCCCTTCTTATAGATGGGAATGACCTTGGCTGTAGTTAAGCAAGGTGAAAAAGCATCCAATTCTCACTGTCGGTTAATTGCTTGAGCTAGGACCAAGAGCTCATCAGGCATATTGAGGCAAATTTGGCAGAAAGTTCATCTTCACCAGCATTATTCTTGTTTTTAATCGATAGCAGTGATTGCTTAACTTCGGTGAGTTTGGTTGGTAAGAAGAAAGAGGAATTCGGAATATTTCCCCCCTGATAAGTAAACCATTGGATCTTGAGACTGCTGGCGGTAGTAATTGATGATGTGCCAGCACTTCTTCTGGGCGTTCAAGAAGGTAATTAGACGATTTGAATAGAATTTCTCTTTAGCTATTCTAATTAGACAACGATATAAATAGATATGAAAAACTGGACCTTTCTGATTAGATGTAGTGATCGCAGATTTTTGGAGGAAGTTTTAAGCCCTTTTGTAAACCAGGATTTTTTAGATTTCCTTTTGGGATTAATTTTAGATACAGCAAAAGCAATATTGAAGAGATCCACACCTTACCATGAAAAGTCGATATTGGGTCATGCGAGTCAACCAGAGTGGTCCAACATGAAGAGGCACACAACATATGAAACCGATTGTAATTGGTTTCAAATCTAGGTTTGAGTATTGCTTCCTGCACGACATTCAAAAACCGACAAAAAACGGCCTCATGGTCAGATAAAGCAGCCTTTTCGATTGAACATTCAACAGCCTCCTCGCGAGAATTAGAACAGATATAAACAATAGTGCTGGAGGAAGACTGAGTAATGCGTGTTGGAGCGTTAACATGCATGCATAAATTATATGACTGAAGTAAGTGGCATGAGCGCATAGTAAAGATGGAACTCCTATTACAAAAGCTTAGATTAAAATATCCCGTAAGAACAGTATACGCAGAATTAGGAATCTCAGAAAGGATTGCATCAAGGCTCATAAGAAAAATGTTACCATGCATCAGAAGAAGGTGAACGGTAGATACATTATAGTATTTATGGACTTGGAGAAAATCATAACAAATTCAAATGAAGACACCTTCAAAAGGTAATTGAACTTAGTAACTAATTCGAAGGAGTTTTGTTCCAAGAGAGTTTCATTTAAGAATATCACGCAACCACCATGCATTGACTGTGATCTACAGAACTTCGCAAACACTCTGTAATCCTTAACTTCGATCAACTCAACCTATTCCAGCCAATGCTGTGTAAGTGCTATTATATTTGGAGAATTAAGATCCTACAAAAGTAAAGAGAGTTCATTTGCTTTATTTCTAATTGATTGGATATTCAAGAGAATGATAGAGATTGAATATCCAACATTTTTATCTGTTGGCGAGTTACTACTGCTCCTCTTTTGGTGGGATCTAAAAAAAAATTGGACCAGATGATTCAGTTTGGGAATCTGCTTCAGTCATTGGTGGCTGGGAGTGTGCAGGAAAAGTGCTCGTTGTTTGCTGTTTCTTGTGAAGAGGCAGAAGTAATGTCGTTCAATTTATAAGCATTCACTAAGTAATCAGTTATATGGAATTTTGCTATAGGCAAAGCAGGAATCAATGATACAAAACTATTCTTAAAACAGCTTTCAATCATCGAATTTCCTTAGTTTTGATATCAGCTTCATTTATGCAAGCAGACTAGTTTAAGATGTCAACTTCGTTTTTTCTCCGCTTTTTAAAATTCTGGAATTATTGTTAGTGTCCCTCTGGAACCCCTCATCTAAATATCGTTTGGTTCTTAAGCCTATATCGACGCTTTGCGTTATATCAACTCAAGTGGCAGACGCTAACAGAAACGGCGCGGGCGGGAAGAATAATGGATCTCAGAAGCCGCGTTTTAGCATCCTTTATATTAAAGGTTTATAAAGTAATATATCTACTTAAAACTATACTATATTTCTCTGGAAGAATGTAATCGAAATGATGGTCTATCTTATGTCAATTTCCGCTGTAGTATCGGGCTTTAATCCCGATAAGAATAGATATGTGCTGCTTTTACATAAAAGGTTTTTTGTTATCCTACTCGGGTGGTGGCCTGGCGTGTTTTCAGTTGTTTTTCTTGCTTCAGTCCAATTACTTATTTTCTTCAGTGCCACTAGTTCGGACTTCAGTCCTTTATGGTATTTTCGTACCATTCTTTCCTTTCTTAATGTCACTACAAACTTTTTCAACTGCCAATAGTTCGATCCGTTATGTTTGTACTTATGTGCTTCGAACTTATGACTTCTAACAAATTCGGTTTTTCGATTTCATTGCCAAAAATTACTGATGAATTTAAGGAGCGACCTCTTTCGGGTATATTGATAACGTGGTTCCAGATTAGCCCCGGCAGCAAAAATCAAGTGGGAGACTTATTTCAAAACTTTGAACTATTCTCAATGCTACAGATGTTAGGAATTCGGGCACGGATCGACGATGTGTCACTAAGGCCCTCAATGCGTGAAATGCGCAGGCAGTCACCGAGCCAGCGAATGCCTCCGGAAGAGAAGCATAAATGAAGAGATGGAGAAAACAGCATCAAGGACGAGACAACAACAGCCGACGCCCATCACCAAGCCGAGCCCCGTGAGAGTAGGGCTCTCATACAACCAGGCACGCTGAGGACCGCAGACTCCTACCCCTGTTGCTTGAGCCGCCGCCGCTGCTGCCGCCCCCTCCCCCGAAGATGCCAGCAGTACAGCCACCAAACAACTCAGGGCAGGACGACATCCAAACGTTGTTCAAGGAGGTTGAAGAGCTCAACCGGCTCCTCTTCAATATAAAGGACCACATCACGAAGATAAGGACGCTGAAAGTACACAACTATCAGCGGCTAAGAACAAATATGAAACCATGCAAATGCTGATGTCTTATGGAACATCATAAAGGACTACGGATTCTGCACATCAATGGAATAATGGGCAAGATCAGCCAGCTTAGAGAACTCGTCGCCAGGACCACGTCAGATATACTGAGTGTCAATGAAACCAAGACTAAGGACACCGGCAGGCATCGTAAGATACGAGATGATCTTCAAGAATCGACCAAACCATGAACCGTATGAGTGGCCCCATACGTGAAGAGGAGCATCGAATTGGAAGAACAGGCAACAGCTACGACCAGTATAGAGACAGTAGCGATAACAACAAACAACCTGAAGATCATCTCAGCATACAATAAGCCAAATCAAGTACTCGACGAAGACGAACTAGAAAGACTGTTCAATCAACTCAATGCCCTGCTCATAGGAGACCTAGACGCCAAGCACACCTCGTGGAACAACAGGACAGGAACGCGACTCAGGAACTGGATCGACAGGAACGACGCCCATATCATTATTTCCGGACAGAAGAATTGCGCACGATCACGTAAGCCACCGACACCACGCTGGACATAGGAGTAGCAAGGGGCATCTACACTACAGCAACCACCATGACTTCATAACCAGGATAATAAGCGCCGCAAAGGAACACAATATCCCCAGGAACTCTGACCTCAAGCAGGACAAGTCGCCCCTACATATTCAGGAAGAGATCGTGAGAAGGAACATATCAGAATACACGTGACCCTAATGACAGAGCAGCTTACCGGATAAAGTGCGAACTTACCCGAGCCATGCTGGATTCATATAACAACGATGCCTGGAACAACAGAATCACAGCCGCAAGCGGAGAGAACATCTGGAAGCACATCAATTCATTTTATTGAAGAACAGGAACAGCCCCTGGACAGTCCCGCCGATCAAGGTGACGAGAGACGGCATAGAACACATCATCACGGACATGACAGAAAAAGCGGAGGCATTCATGGAATACTTCGCCAATATCAGCAGCCTGATGGAGAATCTATCAGATGACAGGACAAAGAGAAGAGTGCACTGCAGGACACTAGAAGAATAATCATGAGCCCCAGAGAGCTAAAGAGGATCATAAGCAGGGCCAGACCGTAGAAAGCGCCAGGACCGTACGGAATAGTCGTGAAGGAGGCCAAGTTCCTGCCAAATAAAACCCTTGTCCAGCTAACATACATCATGAAGGCCTCGATCAGACTGCACTACTTTCCGAGGAAATTGAAAATTGCCAGGATCATCGTCATTGCCAAACCAAGAAAGGACAGGAGCCAAACCTCATCGTACCGACCCATCTTCCTGCTACCCAGCCTTGAAACGGTCTTCGAAAGAGTGCTCAACAAAAGGGTCAACGCGGAGCTGCAAACACTAGGAACCATCATACCAGAGCAGTTCGGATTTCCACGAGGGAAAGTAGCAGCCATGCAGCTTGCGAGGATAGTGGACCATGCAATGACAGCAAACAACACCAGGAACACGACGACAGCGGCACTTTTGGATCTGGAGAAGGCTTATGACACCGTATGGCGGGAGGCCATGGCCACCAAGATGCACGAAGCAAGGATAACACCGGCCATCACGAGAATCATCATGAGCTATCTAAAGAACAGGACGACAACAACGCTGATCAACGGGACAGAATCAAGTACACTGACAATAAGATAGGGACTCCCTCAAGGAAGCGTGATGTCGCCGACGTTGTTCAACATATACATCAATGACGTATCAAGGAAGCAGAACAACCAAATAGTACTTCGCGGATGACGTAGCGGTCTATATATCATCAACCCAGCAGATAGCGGCCACGCAGAGAATAGAGCAGCTTGTCAAGCGGATCTTCAAGAAGTGGAAGCTGAAGATCAGCGAGGAGAAGGCCCAAATGATCAACTTCAACCAAAAACGCAGGAGAGAAAGGACATATCATGATCAACGGGACACGGATAGAGGACAAGGACACCGTCAAGTACCTAGGAGTCACGCTGGACGCGAGGCTGACGCTCAAAGACCACTTGCAGATCACCATGAAGAGGGCCGGATTAGCAGCGAGCGCAATATACCCCTACATTATGAGGCAATCGAGACTGGACATGAATATCAGGATTAGACTCTACAATACCTACGTCAGACCAATAGCCATGTACGCCGCGCCGGCTTGGAGCTACGCAGCAAAGGCCAACATAGAGAAGCTACACACGCTGGAACGAAAACTACTAAGGACGATCGTGAATTACAGATGCCAAGACGACGAGACAGCTGTACAGAGCAGCCGGAACAAGACCGCTAGATCAGAGAATACAGTAGACAGCGACGAAATTCTTCAGGTACGCGATGAGGACGCAGGAAATAACCAGGAACATAGAAAGGATGGCCATAGAGAAAATGCCATTCAGGAAGATCCACAAGATGATCAAAAGGTGATGCTCTAAAGAACAAGGACTAGGACAGGACCCTAAGATGCCCCCCTGTCCCCTTACCAGGAAGGACTGCATGAAGCCGAAGAACATTAAAAGGGCAGTATTAAAATAATCATTTGGCATTAAAATATCATGTCACTTATTTTGTTATCTTCGGTTTAGGTGGACGCTTGTTAGGTACCACCTTAGTCGGTAGTATATAGGTATTTATTTGTAAATATGTATGTATTGTTAAGTTTTTATTAGTTTAAGGTCAAATATCAAGTGTCTTAAGGCAGTTCATTGTAACTAAATAAATACATAAATAAATAAAAATAAAGCAGCAAAAACTTGATAGACATTTTTACAAAAAGCAGTTTCAGGATCTTTAATTTCAAATTTTGGCTTTTACTTCGGAAATCCATAAATTCAATGAAGAACTGCGTAGGCGCACATCGCCAGTTTTTATTCATTAAATATTATCTCATGAGGCCAATCTGTGTGCCTGAGAAGCAATATCTTAACATATCATGTATATGTCTTCTAGTAAAATATTGGTGGGTTGGGAGTACACGAATTAAACAGTAGTTGTCCAAATGTTGTATTTTTATTACACATTTATTTATTTTAGGTCTCAACTAGACAAAGAAATCAACCAAGAAAAACGAGAAGATAGGAAACGTAGTTTAGCAGACAGTTCGGCAGATCAAGGCCGAGTGAAACATCCCAAAGTCACTTCGAGTTATGGGAAAGGGAAGTCTAACCCTGGCTACAACCCCGTACAGGTGGGTAGATGCTTGTGGCAATTTTTGTTTTGTTTTTGTTTTCTTTAATTATAGGCCTTTGATCAGTGAAAATCTCTCATGAAACGTTGGTCCAATTTAAATTAAAATAGTAGTTTTACTTTCCAATATATGAGATTTATTTCCACTTTTAGGAATTCCACAACATGAAGAATTGGGGCAACAGCAATGGTTCTCCTGGTAACGGATACCACCACAAACCTTATTACCACGTCAACCGGCACAAGAGGAACTTTCACCACAACAACAACAACAACAAAGGGAATTTCCACAAGAACAGCTACAGATTTCGGTAATGTTCCCATCCGCGCTCCTTATTGCCTCCTCCTATAGGATGTGAATAGATATTCAGGCTGTCCTTCAGGGGCACTAGAAAATAAATTGAGTGAAATGGATGGGAGACGTTCCCATTTCATGTTTCGTAAGCAATATTTTATGATTCTTTGTTGTTCCAATGAGATAGGAGGATTCTAATAAAATTCTATTCTAATCTGGTTCCATATATCCACGATATATTCTGCGAAAATGTCCATTGTTGTGTATCTATTGAAAAACACGGTAACGAGAAGTTGCCTATAAGCAAGTTACCGTCAAATAATAACTCACTGCATTTGGGGAACAAACAGATTATATGTGCTCTAAATAAAGTCCATGTAATCTGTTGGCATTTATTAACATGCGAGTGTCTTCAGGTCATCTCACAATTTTCAGATGACATATTTCGAGGTTAGGTGTTAAGTGCGCTTTAGCCACTGAGTTGATGTTTTGTGGATCACAACCGGAAACCTAACTTTTTGCTTGAGGGCTACCATGACCGTCAGAGAGCGCCATTCGAAGCATAGGACAAGTAACGTTTTAAACTAGCCAAAAGTCTGTTCCGATTTCTATGAATTTGTACCTAATTCTATTTATATCATGAATATATACTATGAATTCGTTATATCGCGTTAAATAGAGGAAATCCCAGTAATGCGCAATCATACATTGAATAATGTAGTAATTAGAGTTACAAAAATTAATTCAATTCCCGCAACTGTTACAAATTACTATATGCACATCTCAAAATAATTTTTTAAAATAAAACAAGTAATGATAAGATCAGTTTTATTTTTATTTTTTTGTAATATAGTCCATTTAGAGTTTAATTAAGAACCCTTTGAATGATAAGGTCTTTTTAACATTACTGTTACAACAGAATATTATTTCGTTATTAGGAAAATTATCGTATATGCAGACAATTATTGAATGAATGTGGTCCACATGTTTTACCTTTTTCTTCAACAATGTTACTATTGTTAGGATGTAAATTGCACATATGCCAATTAAGTGACTCTGAACCTAAAAAACTTGAAAATATTTGACCGTTGAGGAAACATTTGCCCCGTTGTCAAAAACAAGGAATCTAAAAATAGAGGTGTTCCTCGGAACGTCATTTATTTTCACGTTTTTTTTTTAGGGTTTTCAGCTTCTTTCACGTTTTTTTTTAATACATACATACTGAACATTTAAGGACAGCATTTTCAAAAATGATATCTCATGTATATGCTGGTTCTACCTCTACTATCACATTGAGGATAATTTTTTTTTTAATAATTTAAAAGTGCTTTCTTTTCTTAAGTGATTAGGTAGTTTAGGTGACAGCTAATCTATGTTTTGGTACACTATAGTGGGTTGATCATATACTCTGTTTCATAATCTATAAATGTATTAGAATTTTTAAATAAGAAAATCTGGCATACGTACACGTAAAGAAAGGGCTGGGAAAGTAAGTACTCCTAATTTCTTGAATCCACTGATGCGAACCGTTCTATGTCCTATGGAAACCTTCTGCATCTCACAGCCACCTCCCCAGAACATGACCGCGTAACGCAAGCCTGAGTGGTTGTTTGAAAAATAAACGGTGCTCAAACATGCTGCATTTATTCTTCTGTAAACATCCACGATCTGCGTGAATTACTTCAATTTTTGATCTATATGACTGCCCAGAAATTTAGTGCTGTTTGCTGCACTTGGTTGTATGCTTGTGTTATGTGCATCTGTCTAAAACATAGGTAGTGCGTGTTCTTTGGATTCGGAACCAATCTACTATTAACAAACCACATTTGAGCCCTCTTCAGAATCTTGCTAATCGTTTAGATGTTTGTGTCGTCGGCAAAATTTACACGACAAAGATTGTTTATGTCGAAAACAAACAATGGGCCCAGTACACTGCTCTGCGGATCCTTCTCAGAGCAGTGCCTTACTCTATTTTCGGTTACGACCCCTTGAGTATGACCGAACAGATAGAAGTCTCTCGCAAATAATTGCTCCAGCTTTTTAATGATCCAAAATATCATAAGCTTTTGGCAGATGCGAAAATATATCGATTACTAAGCTTCGGCTATCCCAACCCTTCAGGATCTTTTCAATTAAACCATAAACTGATGTTCCTATCTTTAAATAACGGAATTGCCAGTATTTCAGCATGTTTTTATTGTATTGCTGGACAGTTGATCGAATCCAGAATTTCGTTTGTAAAGATCCTTCAAACAGGATTGCCTTTTACTAGATCAGAGGCTACATTTATTTATTACAAAGCTTGATAGGTTTCACTCAAATAATAGATGAGATTGTGTGCTATTTAAATATTTTGTATTAACAACGTGTTTATTAAAAAACGTGACTCTCTCTTCTTGCTTCTTATCATAACCTATCCTTACTAACTTTTCATGGTATTAGAGATGGTCAATATTAGAGATGGGTATTACAAATCATCATTTATTAACACCCCCTCTGAAAATTGCAAAATTGACAATCAAAATAAATGTAACAATTTTACAAATTTGTTTGTGGTTAAAGTTGTTATCTTGGTAATTTTTTAGTTGACGTGTCAGAACGATTTTGTTGTTTTTTTTCTCAGAAATACATACATTGAGTGTCTTTACGCCATTTTTAGACGTTTTTTATTGGCGGAAATCTAATAGTAATCGACTGTCTTGCGGAACAGTGGATGGGGTAAAAAGTGTATAAAAATAGAAAATATTCGGTTTGCAAAGACGATTTTTTTCTTTAAAATATGTGTTATTTTTTTAAATATTCCAATGGCGTAACAAGGTTAGGGAAAAAGGGCTCCATTGTCCCGTTGCAATTGAATACATTTTTGTCTTTCTACTAATATTTCATTTCGTGTATGGCCCTCCACTCGCTTCGCTCGCTCCGGGAACGCAATCAAACAAAACTAAACCAAGGCATGCCCAAAATGAAAAAAATATATAATAATTGGTTTTCCTCACGATACACACACACAACGGTATGCCAGCACGCATCAGTATATTAATCTTTCTTGCGCGGGTGACGTGAGTCGAACTGCAGGGAGCACTGAGTTAATATAACTGTAACATATGAAACTGACTTCACTTTGTTGATTGCGTGGATTTCTTTTTTTTTTATTTCAACAGATTTTGGTCAAGGAGGCACAAGACATCGTAACCGAGCATATCTACAGGGAATTTATTGTTGGTTGCATGTATAATAAACAGCACCTATCCTATTTAGGTATCTGATGTATAAAATTAATTCAAACTCTCAACCTATGTATTTTAATGCAAAATAAAAGTTAAGAACAGACTATCTAGGATAGGTAGTAGTTACAATACATTAAGACAACTGAAGGAAAATTAGAATATCGGTACTACTTAAAAAGCTACTGGTTAGTAAGTTTAGACATCTTGCGGGATAATCTTCTTTTGCAGTTTGCTAGACTTATCTGATTATTGATTTCACAAAGCATCATGCAAAGCAGCATTCATGTGCGGGTTCTACTCAGGCACATAATGACTTCATTTGGAAGTGGTTTTTGCTATGGTCCCCTCTGCCAAAATTTTGAATATGTTTCGGTCGTTTGAAAGTGAAGGCGTGCATTTGATGGAACTCCGAATCGAGTATTACTGTCACTTTCACTACAGAATGCCCTTTTGAAAAGGGATGACACAATAAAATTGGCATCGTACAACTGCGAAATGACTTCTTGTCAAATTTGTAAAACACTGACCAATCAAACCGCGTGCCATTACCGTCTGACAACTCTTATGAGGCCCAATTTTCTGCTGAAACTTTTTGTCTATGTCAACTCGATTCCCATTCCCATTTAATGGGAAATTATTAAACCGCAAATATCTATAAGCCTTTGGGCTCACTTCGCAAGGAAATGGCCGAGGCAATATCTTCTGGTGTCCAACGGATTGTTTTTTTTTCTAATCTGTCCAGGGGTAAATAATCTTCTGAGTGTGCCTTCTAAGGTTGTAAGTGAGATTTTCATTTCGGTATTGGTACTCTCTAGCGAAGCAATCTTTTCCTTGAGTTCGTCATTGTTACTTTCTAGCAAAGCTACCCTTCTCTTTAATTCGTTAACTTCAGTTTCTGCAATTGAATCAATTGTTAGATTATTTAAATTATCGGTAAGTAATATAAAAGCCTATCCATCTGTATGTTTTCGTAACCTAAAACTTCCTTATCAGGCTGATCATTTCCATTTCGGAACCCAACGTCTTCCGCAACTTCTACAGACTGGCCCCTGTCACTGTCGCCTTCATTCCCATCTGATCCTGCTGTTGCAATTAATGATTGAACAATTTTCTTTTGCTGCCGTCTAGCACTTCGAGCCATGCTACATTTAATTGCTTCCCAGTCTACTGACCTTATTTGGCAAATTTAAGGTAGGAATTGCATCCGGTTTGAGTGTACGTAAACTCTTTGGTTTGTACTGCATCAATTTGTGTTTCAGCGGAATAAAGAAAGCATTTTCATCGAAGTGAACTGAGCAGATACAAGCTAAAAGTGCCATTTACTAATTAAGTAGTCGGCATATACCTACAGATTTAGATTAACTACATCTTCCCTCTTACTTGCTGAAAGCCACTGTTTCGCGAAATCCTTGTGTTTAGGAAACCTGAAATACCTAACACCCATAGAACTAGGACTCCTAGAAGGCTGATAGAGTGAGAAGTCCCTCACGGAGAAAGGGAGAAAACAATAGGGGTTGGGTGATAATACGCTTGCGCGGGCATGTAAATAAGGACCTTATATTTACTTGCTTACATGCAGTTTATATACCAACACCGTTGCCAAACTGGGAGAAATTTACCGTTTTATGTGTATTTTAATTAGATGACTACTGAAAAACGTAGGAAGTAAACCCCGAAACGGAATTTTTTAAAATCTGTTTCATATTATAAATTTACTCTAATATTTTCGAAGTACATATTGCTAAGATTTTTGATTATGTTAATTATTTTTGTGTTACGTTAAAACCTAGTACTTTACATATCTTATACTTGGTAACGTTGCGAGATTGCAAGGACGTGGACCCGATCGGACGTCATCATGAATTCTTGTCTTCTTTGCTTTTCGACTTTCGTTGTTCAGTTTTGTAAAGTTCTTGTGTTTTTTATTATTGCCGTGTGTTTGATAGTACCACAGCTTATTCAATAACCAGCTCTTATCTCTACCGAAATCGGAAAGTTGGAGTGTCGGGCACTGCGCATCCTGGCAGTGCCCTGAGCGGATCAGTTTCACGGTCTCGTGATTTTTCAGGCAATGTAATGACACGAAGCGAACTGAATTTAAAATGAATATTCGCTTCAAAATCCACGACAAATTCGTCCGAAGCTACGGCTATTGCCCTAAAAAGACCGGAAATTTCGGATTTTTATATAATTTTGCCATTTAAAATCGTTTTCAAACGGATTTTAGACGATAAAACATCGTATTTTAAATTAAACGAACTGTCAACAGTATTATTCAGATGCCCAGACGTTTAAAAAGATATTAACTCATGGCCCTCTTCTAAAATTTTCACTTGACTTTCCCAAATCAAAGGATACCGCCGCAAGATGAGTAGCTGGTTATTGAATAAGCTGTGATAGTACTATAATTCGTTTTCGGTATTATTTGTGAAAAATGCCCAACTTAATACTCAACATGCCCTTATACAGACAGGTACGCGCAAAAGCTACGAAACTCAGCGTTTCTGTCTTACACATGGATATTTTGTCTCTCTTCTTACGTGAGTACATCTGCTTATATACTCTTATGTATTAGCCTTCTAGGAGTCCTGTTTCTATGCTAACACCACTCAGATTAGTCTTGCGATAATAATTGGAAATTTATGTAAAACTCGACCGTTGGGGGCTTTTTTCGGCTCAAATGTGGTGGATCCTCCGATTTTTTAAATTCAATTTTTTACTTTCTTTTCATTTTGGGCATGCCTTGGGTTAGTTTTGTTTAGTTGCACCCCCGCAACGAGCGAAACGAGTGGAGCGCCATGCACGAAGTGAAATATTAGTAGAATGATAAAAGTTTAATCAACTGCAACGGGACAGTGGAGTCCTTTTTCCCTAACCTTGTTACGCCACTGGAATATTTATAAAAATAACATATATTTTTAACAAAAGTCGTCCTTGCAAACCGAATATTTTCTATTTTTATACACTTTTAGGTTTCCGCCAATAAAAAACGTATGAAAAACACCCAAGTTGTGTGTTTCTGGAGAAAAAGCGACAAAATCGGCCGGACATGTCAACTAAAAAATGACCCAGGAATTTGCATTGCATTTGTGTGTGCCATATTTATTACTAAACGTCGATACACTATTGAAAACTCGCGAGCACAATCTCACGTACCGATTGCAGTCGAGAAACTTTTGCTTTCCAATTACACGAAAAGTTTTGCCACTTAGCTGCTGAACCTAAAATCCATCTACGGCCTATGAGGGCAAATAAATAACAATTCAGCTAATCGATTGCGATTATTATATTTAATGTCATGAAAAATGTCCGATTACATTAAAAACGAAAAATGTCTGGAATTAAACTGTCAGTTGTATCTTCTAACCATATAAACTAATATCAGTACATTCACAGTTTATACCGTAACCGAATTAGTTATACAACTCTGAGCCGGCACCTTTGATGTTGGTGAAGCCAAAGTCTATTTTTTATGTGATTCTCATATTTCGAGCAAGCGCATTATTAGTTGGAAACGTCAGAATTTTTTTTTTGTATTTTGGCCTTCACTCTAGATATTTAGCCAGACCGAACTTTTTAATCTTTTGGGATTGCGAAATGAATCGCGTCGGAGGCTGGCTCCTATCCAATCTATTAATAGACAGAGGGTTAGTCAGACAGACCCGGGAATCCGAGGAGCTTTTCACAAAAGAAATGATCCCTCGGATCAAGAGGATGGTACCTAAAAGAAGGATTCTCCACATTAACAGCTCAGAGTTTACACCTTTAAAATTGTTATCGCTTAAATACTTTATTACAATTTTAATGAGGTCACTTTTAGGATTATACAACAAACTTAATGGAGTTTTGACATTATTTCCTACCAGTATTTCATATAAATTTGGTATAATATTTTTACACTCAAATAGATGCTGTAAGTTACCCAACTCCCCACAATCACATTCCGGGGTACCCCTGACACCCAGTCTGTGCAGATGTTGAGGGGTTAAGCAGTGGTTGGGTTAGTTAGACATGACGTCTACTTAGAAACTCCGACTCAAAGAACCATGGTCTTCTAGGAAAACCATCAACTAGAGCTGAATATCTTTGTCCTTTACTACTCGATGTCTCCCGCCAGAAGCTGTTCCAGCTCAGAATATGGTTTGCTTTATAATGGGGATATAGTCATTTTTGTCCAGCTGTATAGGATAGGGTATCCTTAGGATTCTCCCTACATTGACCAGTTGGTCTGCTTTCTCGTTTCCCTTTATACCTGCATCTCCTGTTATCCAACACATCCTAATATCGAATTCGTTTGCATTCGATTCTATTATCATCTGTTTGGTTAGAAATGATATATGATCTAGATCCTTAGTTTCTTTATTATCTGATACTTTTTTTTTATTGCACTAAGAGAATCAGTAAATATAACTGCCTTTCGGATATCCTTTTCGAGGCACAGGCATGCTGAAGAAAAACTGTACCCAATGTTTGGGCAGTAAACCCCGAATCAAGCTTCATTAGACTTTCCTTCTATAGATGCATCTGTGTATATGTGATAATATTGGTTTCGGTATCTATTCTTCATTTCCAGAAATTTTTCTGGAATAGTATTTTCATTTGTTTTTAAGTTTAGGTTTACTACTGGAATTGTGATCATTTGATATTCTCTGTTGTATATATATGAAGGTAAAGTTTCATGTTTTTGTATGTCTTCTTCATACTGAAGGATTTCAGGCATTACTATTACACAATATCGAAGTTCTCTATTACGGAAGTATCCCATGGACATGTTCATACCACTCAACTTCACAATATTTTCCATCACAGGGTTGTCAATTAAGTATATATTTTTAAAGACAATTTTTTTCGTTAGCCATTTTCTCCTATATTCAAGGGATCATTCGCCACTTTCTGCCCATAGTAAGTTTGTTGGAGTTGACCTCATACATCCTAAAATTGTTCTTAGAGCCTGGAATTGGGTCGAATCCAGTTTTTGTGTATTTTTCTTAGTGGTTGGATTAATAAACTGACATCCGTAATCTAGATGAGATCTGACTATTCCGTTGTATATACTGAGCAGGGTTTTTGGATCTGATCCCCACCATACTCTGGTTTATGATTTAATGGCATTTATCCCTTTAATTGCTTCATTGCACATCTTCTCAACATGTTTACTCCAGTTTAATATATTGGTTACAATGATACCTAGGTATTTGTATTCTTTTACCCGTCGTATAATTTTATCATTGTATTTTAACATTTCTCTTGGGTGGACACGTGCTCGAGGTTGAAACATCATGGCTACCGATTTGTCCGTGATATTCTAAAATTGAGATCCGTGAAAAAGTTTGTCATTAAATTTAGAGATTCGTTCATTTTGTTTATCATGCCACCATCTTCCTTCCAATATCAAGGCAAAATCATCAGCATATTGTATCAATTTAGTCTCCCCATTCTTTATGCTATGTAATTTACTTGTGTAGATATTAAATAAAAGGGGGCTCCATGGTGATCCCTGCGCTAGCCCTACTGATATATTTTATGGTCCTTTTATGTTACCTGTTTTGTCTAAAATATATGTTTCTCTGTGTCTAGTTTGAAAAATTAAGTTTGCTATGTCAACTGAGATGTCAGCCTCCATCAATTCATTATACAATTTATATATGTCAACATGATCGTATGCTGCTGATATATCTAAGAATATCACTAATGTCTTAATTTTTTTCCTGACTTTTTTTGTATATTTAATGTTAAGTTGATTAATGTTTCCAGGCATCTTTTTCCTCTTCTAAACCCTATTTGATATCTCGGAAAATAATCCCTGTTTTCTAGTTTCCATTCAATCTTGCTTTTTATAATTGATTCTAATGTTTTGTTCATACAGGAATTTAGCGCTATAGCTCTATAGCTATTTGGAACTTCGAGATCTTTATCTTTTTTGATAATTGGATATATCAATGTTTTTATTTTCTTGAAAAGCATATCTTCGATATTTTCCTTTTCAACCTGCACACTCCAGTAGTCTTCCAACTCAATCCGATCCTCGTTAGAGGATTGAGAGATAACTGTTATTGGTGATTTATTATTTTCAAGCAAATGTCCCGAAACATTTGCTCTTGTGGGTTACAGAAAGAGGCATTGTTTAATGCTCTCTTTATTAAACCCAAGGACTGGGTGGAGTTTCTCTTTTTTTGCTTCCTGTGGAAACTTTTCCACTATAAGATTGAGCCAATTGCAATGTTTCTTTTTTATTAAACATTTGTCGGTTCTGGGATATTTGAGTAAAATTTGGTATGGAGTTATTATTTTTGTTTTTTAAGCTTGGGAAATCGTCTGTATGGCGTATAAACCCCCTATCTTATTTTTTCACAGATATTTATTAGCCTCAGAATATGATAAACTATCTAGCGACATATAAATTCCAATCTGCTGTCCTAAAAATTCTGGGCATTTGTTAATCGAGGAGTGCTCAAGACTGTCACAATTTATTCAGCATTCACATTTATACATTTTATTCCTAATTTACAATTAGTTTCATGCAACTCACTTTCGCATCGGCATGCACAAACCCCCTGATGGGCTAAGGTACCGCATTTTTGACACTTTTCTTTACCTCTGCTTTGTTTCTTTGTATGACCATATAATACATATTGGTAGCATTGAGTAACAGGCGTAATGTAGGGCTCTACTGCTGTTTCTAGCCCATATATATTAAGGAATAGTTTTCCCCTTGAAGATAAAGAGGCATATGCTCGTAGGCACATAGTCTACAGTTTGTTCTCTTTATTTACCCTTCTGTTAAATTTTTTAACCTTAAAAATCTCTGTTACTGCTTCGGCATGTTCGAGAAAAGAGACATACATATATGCCGAACTGATGTTTTATTTATAAAGGTAGCGTTTACTAATTGAGCGCAGGCGCAAGATAAGAACTCCCAGCTCTCCTATTGCTGGAAGCGCTTGGCTTCAAAACACGTGAAAAGTTGTTTAACTGATTCGGTTACGGTATAAACTGTGGTACATTGGCGTGTTGTTATTTCTAAACTAGTTATACTTAACCGCTTGTAACACAAGGTACGTTTTACGTCACAGTTTTGAACCAGTTATGCAATCTCCAAATAGCCAAAACTCCTTTACGCGGCCTTAAAACTGGGCGGCGTGTAAATGTCAACATTGCTGAAACTTAGAGGCCGAGTGGGCTTATAGGTATAACTGTTTGTTTCCCGAAGAAACTTTTCATTCTTCATATACCTAAACATCCTCAAGTAGTAATGTAAAATTTACTCTCGATTCCGTAGCTCTAGACTACTGTGGCCAGTTTTCTATTAGAGTTGGCTTTTGATTCGACAGACTAAGTTTATTTTCACATGAAAGTTTTCCTTCCGGCGTTGCCGTTTTTTAAAAAGTTTGAAAATGTAGTAGTTTTACAAAGTATGATGTACATGCCAAATTGCCAAAATAAATGCACAAACATGCTTCTTTTCCGTTAATGTTATCAGTAAATCCAATTCAATAAATGTGAATGTGCAACGAGTAGAACGTTCCTATGAAAACTAAGCTTTATCGCAAAAGTCCTCCAGTGGCGCCCTCTGTCGGCCGTGGTTGCCTTTGTTTATTATAGTAGACAGTAATAAGGAAATGTTTTCTATTTGTTTATTAGCAACCAATGCTAAATGGAAATTATCTCTGCTAAATGTATTAATCCAGAAACGCATTAGGTTTTAGAGTTAACGTTTGGTATTAAGAAGACGGAATTAAAATGTTCTTCATATGGAAAAGGGGAAGGTGAAACAGAGCTAGACGAATGTCACGTTCCAGTTATTGATGGAAGGCTTGAAATAAATATATGCACGTGACATGGAGATTGTCTGTCAAATGGAACAAGATAAACTATTCGATTCGTGCAAATACTTTATATAAATTACCTCCGGTGGGTTTGAAACAGGTGTAGCATCGACTATTAACTCTCTTGTTATTATACAGCACTATTACAAACGAAAAAATAACATTCAGCCCTATACAGCGTCTTTGCATGCCCTTAATTAGATTATTTAATTCAGCTTGGTCTAGTGCTGTCCAGGCACTGCTGAGCTTGGTTTTAAAATCTTTTTTGCACCATAATCTATGGGATTAAGGTCTAGGGAGTAAGACAGAAAAACTGACACAACAACGTGTCTGTATGTGGATCTGCATTTAAAGTAACGGAAGTTTATAAAAAGTTATATTTCCAAATTTAGACGTCATTGCTGTTGTGGTTTTGTAGAGAAAAACATGTATAAGATGTTTAGACTTCTCTTGCACTCTTCAAAATTTTGGAAACTGAAACCTATGAGACACCACTGTCGAGGTATCATAAAATACTTCTAAAATAATGTTATTAAATATAGATAAATAAAGTTTGACTGGTGTCGAGCCTTAGCAGCTATATTGAGAGAAGATAAAATTGAGGTATTGAGGTTATTAGTCGATACTACACTCTATTTTTGCGTCTCCCCCTACTGTATAGTATCTTATGTATATTTTTAAAAATATGATGGTGGCAGTGGCTGCCTTATATTATGGTGATTCAATAGCTAATTTATAACTAAATAGAGAATAGGATAGCGTTGTACGTTTGTAAGTTCATTTTGCTAAGACAAATGTTAGTAAAACTTTCGTTTTTAGCTAATAAATGTCTAAATATTTTTTGAGTGAAATTACTCTGATTGGATGACCTTATTGTTTTACTGGGTGCAGTAGGTATTTCGCCACTTCTACAATATTTTAATAAAATTTCAGATTACTAACTTTTTCAATGTGCTGGTGGTACTTCAAAAACTCAAGAAGACAGCACATTAAAAAAAAAATTATCATGATATAATGAAAAGCAAACGTTCCTGAATTATTTGAATTTGGAAAATTTGTTTTGGCATTAGTTGTTAGGGTGAAGCACCCTCTAACTTTACGGTGGCACGTTAACGTGCCACCGTAAAGTTAAAAAAAATAAAGATGTTTTCAAGTGACGACCTACCCAAAAATATGGTCATCCAAACTATTATTTTGCCAGAACCATACTGAACCTCAACTCTCCTTTAGGATAAAATTATATGTTTTTACCTGCGGAAAATTTAATATAATGAAATTAGGGATAGACGGTAAGATACAGTTTTAAGTAGCCTTGTTGCAATGAGTGGTATAGTAACATCAGCTCATAATCCATTCTCTTTAATCAGGAATCTCGGCTGTCTGGACAAATCTGGAAAAATTGTGCCCTAATTCAGCAAATTAATAGAATATTATTTTTTACAAATTTACATTTACAAATGACTTGTTTTGTAATATAAACTTTCATTTGCAATATTACCAGGCGAAGAGGACAAAAATACCTTCTATTGCTGAAGTTTCTGATGTTTAAATTAAATCACGAGATAT